>PVJA010011883.1:0-53479 GCA_004027025.1 Myocastor coypus
TTCTTGCAGATGTTGAATTATTTTTTCCTGCATTCTGGTTGTTTTTAAAAGATCGTTTCTTACTCTTTCACTGGCTGCAACTGTGTCTTCAAGGTTCGAAACTCTATCTTTATTTTCGTTCATTCGGCTCTGCCAACTTGTGATCGAGGTTTTATTTTCTTGTATATCTCTTTGAAACTGTTTCATGCGATCTATGTCTTTCCTAATTTTTCATCGATGTCTTCTTTAATAGTATTGAAGTCTGTCATTATGGTTATCCTTTCTCTCTCTAATACAGAGATTATTTCTGTTCTGTTCTCCTTTCTACTTTGTGTAGTTGTTCCCCTACTTGGATGCTATTGATTTCGGTATGTCTTTGTCAACTTTAGATATTATTTCTGGTCTGATGTCCTCTATACGTTTCTCCAGCCATTTTTCCACTTCATGCATTTATTTTTTTACTTCAGATGTTATCTCTGATCTCAGTTGCTCTATAAGTTTCTGCACTTGTGTGTCTGCCTCAGATGCTACCATTTCAGAGATTTCATATGTATGATTCCCATTTTCTCCCATGACAGTGCCTTCTGTATTTGTTTTGGGTGGGCATGGGCCCTGAGATTGCATCCTGCTCCTTGTTGTTATCATTTTGTATGGAAGCGACCTGTGCACTTTGGTGGCGTTATGCTGTGTCTATGGGGGTCGTTTGGTATGGAGACTCCAAGCTGGTTCCTCTACAGAGGTTCCTGACTCTGTGTTGGAGCTCGGGCTCCTAGCTGCTGTGAAGCCCGGTGGATGTCGTCTGTAGGTGGAGGTGGAGCTTTGCGATGGAGTAGTCCTGGTAGGCTCCTGGACCAGATAGGTTGCCAGAGGAGATGTTTGATGCGTTCGGTGCTGGAGCTTGGGCTGGAGGGGTTCAAAAAAAAAGGGGGGGAGCAGGGGAGGGGAAGGGGGGCCAAGGATCCTGACCTAGCAGGCGTGCGGGCTTGGCTACCAGCGGTGCAGTTTGGGTGGGGGCTGGAACAAGAAGTTAGTTGCAGGAACTCAGCGGTGGGGCAGAGGGGCGCAGGGAGCTTACCCGCAGCGGGTGTGGGGGCTTGGCTACCAGAGGTGCGGTTTGGGTCGGGGCTGGAACAGGAAGTTAGTCGCAGGAACCTAAATCAAGCATTAACATGAAGAAACTTACATAAAATTATGCTTTAAGAAGTTCTCAGTTAAGAAACACAGTAGCAAATGCAATTTACCAAAAATGAACAATGACATATATTATTAAGGATTGCATGTTTTTTTTTTCAATACTTCAAATAGGTATAAAAAGAAATAAATATACACCTCAGTAGTTCCTTTACAGGTCAGCCAAATGAAATCCAGGACAAATACGTAGTAGACTGAGTTATTCTAAACAGTCAGAGATTTCAGAGGAAAGAGACAGTGAGGCAGCTCTTTCCATAAACAATGTGCATCACGTGATGCTCTCACGCTGTGTCCAGTCCCAAGTACCTGTCTTCTGGGATTTCTAGGAAATAAATCCCTTCTTTTTTACCTGAAGAAATGATTTTGAAGGAAATTAAGAATCAATATGAAAGCTTAACTGTTCAGAGGAGACTTTAAAACTATTTTGTGAGTTTAACCAGATTTCTTACCCTCTTGTGAGAAGTACTTGGCCTGGCAAATTCTAATTCGTAGAATTGTTGTGACAGAAACAGAGAAGCTTGTAGACTCTCAGCACAGCCATTTTAACAGATGAAGAAGAAAGGCAAAGATGGGAAAGGATGGGAGGGCAAGAGAGGGAGGGGTGGGGGAAAGGAAGGATGATAGTGTGAGGAGGGGGTGAAGGGGAAGGAAGCGGAGGGAAGGAAGGGGACAGAAGGCAAATGTGAATCTCAGGTACTTTACTGCTTCAGCTGTGATAACTCCCTTTTTTCTTGTGGACTTGCCTGTTTTTAATTACTCTTACTACAATGGGTATTCTCAACTGAGAAATCTGCATAAATCAAATCAAGCTCACTTGATGATGATTAAAAGAGAAACTAATGCTTTCAAAGTAAAGAGATTTTAAAAAATAAGTATTTCCACATCTCTTAAGAAAATAGCACTTTGACTTTTTAATATTTAAAAGAAAAGCTCATATTTGTTTCTATTAAATATAATCTGATGATTAAAGCAGACCCTTTACTTCCTTATGATATGTACATATATATATATATATATATATATATATATATGCTTTCCAGTGAGCCCTACTCTAAAAATTGTCATCAAGCAAGACAACCAGTTTAATAATATATATGCATATATTACCTTTTTCAATGCATGCATATGTAATTTCTCAAGTTATGCCCATATTTTTAAGGAAACTGACTGAACAAGAGGCTAAATGACTTGCACTAAAGGCATTCTACTTATACCTCCACACTGTCAAAATGAAGCACTGCAGATAGAGTTGCAGTATGCTAATATAAGCTAATATGCACTTAATGAGACCTCCAACTGTCTACTTTTCAATTTTCACTCTTTGAATTTATTTATCTCACTGAAAATTAATTCAGAAACCCTCATTCGTGCTCCTTGAAGAACCCATAATAGTGACTTTGAACTACACTGGAACATCAGCAACTGACCCCATGCAGCAGGCAGTCTGTACAGATAGCAGGGGGAATGCAAGAAAGATACACATGAAACGGTGCGTTAACCGATTAACCTAAGCTGCTCTAACAATAAACCGCGTCGAGCTGATTGGCCTTCCTAGGTAGATAGCTTTTTAGTTCTCCAGGTAATAGAAAGTTGTCTTTTCAGAAAGCATACAATTAGTGCTATGGTATGAATGCTCCCTTTGAAACTCTTGTTGAAATTTAATTGTTATTATAACAATGATAACAAGTGTGTTCTTTCAAAGGTCATTGGACCATGAGGGCTTCATTTTCATGAAGAGATTAATGCTTATGGCAGGAGCAGGCCATTTACTGACAGGGCTGTCCCTTTCTGCTCTGCTTTGTCCTGGTTGCAGACCCTTTTTGCCATGCTATGAGCAGTAGAAAGGATCTCACTAGACCTAGCTGGCATCTTGAACTTCTCAGTCTCAAGTGCTATGAGCCAAACAAATTACCTAACCAGTGGTATTCAATCATGGCAGCAGAAAGTGAAAAAGATGAGCAGTGCACAGTAATAACTAAATACCCAAAGGCATTCTTTACTTCCTCCCTTACTAAATTATTCTGAAATAGCTAAAGATTTTGTGACCTCCGAACTTTCACAATCCTTCCACCTATCCAGTTCTTAACTCTTGAAGTCAAAATGAATAATCTCCAAGGTTTCAATATCCTTCAAGAGGAAATGAACAATATGCATTTACTTCCTAAAAAGAGGGAAATTGGTTTCCATTAATCACACTTCACTAGCAAAATGTACCTTCTTTCACAGAGATATGGAAAGATAAATTTGCACAGAGCTTTTTTGTGTCATGCTAAAAGGATTATTGATGAGGTTATAAGGTTTACCATGTTGAAGTTGCAGAGAAATGTGTCTTTATAATGAGATGAATCTCTTTCTGAGGCAGTCTTCCTTACTCCTCGCCCTCCCCTCTGCCATTTGAAGAGCGACAGAGCCTAAGTAGTTTCCCTGTCTTCCACAGATAATTGCCACATTTCATAATTACAAGTGCATCAGGGTAAAAATCGTTATCTTTTGTGTAAGTGAAGGAACTGAGTTTAAGTGGGGCTAAATATTTTGACCCTGATCCCCTAACGTAAGAGTGAGAAATTAAACCTGGATCTACTACTAAGTTTTTGCACTGTCTTTCCCTTGCAGTATTAAAAAGTTAAAATAGGATCCCCAGAGCATTTTTAATTGAAGTACCAAATCAAGAATATGAGTATTTGGGCTGGGGAGATAGCTCCGAGGCACAAGTGCCTGCTGGGCAAGTGCAAGGTCGTGAGTTCGAACCCCGGTCCCCCCCCCCACCCCCAAAAAAAAGAATATGAGTATTTCCACACTTAGTGACCAGAAATTATAAAGCTTTCTATTTATGTTTAAGTCCAAAAGCTATTCTGGACAATAAAAGTATAATCCTCTTTTCAGACGAATTTTGGCAAGAGAGATATACTCCAAATTGCTTGCATTACAAAAATAGAAACACATGTAATCTCAAATTAACTGTCTTTGTTTTCTGCAGTTTTATGCAAATTCAAATATGCAAAATAGCAAATCTTGGAAAGAGAAAAGAATATAATGTTGGAAATTGTCCTCCTTTTCTATCTTCCTTTTGCTTTAGTTGGCAAGTACTTTCACTGTTGGAGCTCTTAAGACTGCTTGGATTCTCTGGAATTCCTCATGAAATATTAGCCAAGTGTCACCCAGACTGGGATGCCTAATCAGATATTCTGGCTAAAACACCAGGCTGCTGAGCTAAAGTGGTTGAGCCAAGCACACCACCTCCTGAGTTGTCTCCTTTATGATTTGTGGTGCTATGCATACAAATTTTCTACCTATGTACAACAGGAAGTCAAGTGTAGTAACAAAGACCTGATTTCTATGAAAGGAGTGGCACATTCTAGGGTAGAATCACTAATGCACTGAGCCACTGCTCGCACTGACCACGTAAGTTGGGGAAGAGGAAGACCCATCTACCCAGAAGTTCATATAACATATAATATATAACCATCCCAAAAAATGAACAGTTTAGGGTGGAACAGGTATTAAAATAAGAAAAGACCTTTCATTGTTTTTTGTTGTCGTTGTTGTCTTTTTGAGGCAGGGTCTCGCTATGCAGTTCAGGCTGGCCTTGAGCTCACTTTTGTACTCCAGGCTGGTCTCAAACTCACACCAATCCTCTTGCCTCAGCCTCCCAAGTGCTGGGATTACAGGCGTGTGCCACCATGCCCGGCTCTCTTTCATTGGTTTAACATCATGTAGGAAAATAGAACTGCACAACATAGAAGAATTGTCATTATATTATTGGAGCATTATGGACTTTCAAAAAGTAAGTATTACAGGTACGGTAGTTTCCCATGCTTAGTGTTGCAAATAGGAAATTATGGATCTTCAAAGCACATGAGTAATAGAGAAATCTAGATGAAATACATGAAATCAACAAACTTTGGTAACACAAGTGATTCATTTTATTTGTGATATCTGACCAGGCTTATCAGCACCCAGCCTTTTAACTGTAGTGTACAATAGAGCTACCAGCTTCTTTTTATAAAAAATTATTCATTTTAATGAGAAAAAATAGCAATGAAACGGTTTCAAGATAGGTTATTAGGACAGTTGCAATAATTAATACATTGCATATTGTTGTCTTCATAATAGTTATTCAGAGGTCAAGATATAGACATCTTGTCTAAACAATATTAGTACAGAACTTTCTTCTCATTGAACTAAGAGAAAGTAGCTGTACATCTATCCTAACTACTTTGTACATACATATATATTTTTTTTCTCACTACAAAGTGGTCCTTTAATTATATCTGCCTTTTTTGTTTTGCTTTGTCAGAGGTGGGTTTTCCACTGTGGATAGAGAAGCTTTATTTGGAGAAATATTTAAAGGACCTTTTTCATACTTGATGCCACTTCAAATATTGTAGGTACTTGAATTTAATAAAATAATCCAATATAGTTCAATAGTCCATAATAGTAGTGGGTTATCAGCACAACTGACAATGTTAGAAGTTGTTGACTCGAGCCTTTCACAGTTCAGCATACTAATATGGCATTACTTTTTATACCTCATGGTTATACTTTTCTGCTGGTTGGTTATGACCAAGATAAAGCAAGACCTGTATAACTAAAAATGTAACTTTTGCAGATGACAAGGTCAGTCAGATCCCCTCAGGATTTACCCTGAAACCACAGACAGCAATTTAGAGATCTTTGGTCAGTGTCAACCATCTGGATGACTCATAGCCATTGCTTGATCAACTTGCTCTCTGTGTCCTCACTGACTTTGAAGGGCTAGGGCCAAAATATTGGCTATCCTTGTAGTTCCTCTATTTCTCTAATTTTTGGTTTGCAAGCTTTGATATTAAACATTCAGAAGAGAAAATTAATGATATTATTACCCTGCAACAGAGACAGATGAGCTGAACATCACTATCTGTCTGAATATAAAGTGCCTTAGATATAACATGGAACTGATATTTTCCAACAACCATGGATATTCTAAATTTTAAATCCCGATGGAATGTGTAAAAAACAATTTCGCATTTTTGCACAGAAATTTAGAAATCATCTGACATTGCCAGTTCTGCTGACAAGCCACTACTATTATGGAATATTAGACTATACACACAACTCTCAGTTCAATGAGAAGAAATATTTATACCAAAAGTGCTTAGAAAAATTATTATGTCTGCATCTTGTACTCTGAACAGCTACTATGAAGACAACAACATGTATTATATTAATTATTATGGCTGTCCTACTAATGTGTTTTGAACCTGTCTCATTGTTATTTCTTTTTAAAAGTAATAAAAAAATAAAATAAAAATAAAAAATAAAAGAAATTTAAAAATCAAGCCATCACTGAAGCAGGGCACATCAAAAGAACTTATCAACGGAGTGAAAAGACCAATCACAAATTTGGAAAATATCTAAGTAATAAGCATTCAGACAAAGGTCTTCTATGTACAATTTATAAAAAGACATTAAGGTCCCAAAACCAATCCAAAAATGGGCATCTCAGATTAACGACACTTTTCAGAGAAAGAATCAGAAGAAACAAATAAAGACATAAAAAAAAAAAAATGCTTCACATCACCAACCATCCATGAAATGCAAATTAAAACAACACTGAGATACCATCTCACCCCAGAAAGAATGGCGACCATAAGGAAATCAACCAACTACAAATGTTTAAGAAGCTGTGGGGAAGAAGGAACCCTTCTTCACTGCTGATGGGAATATAGACTGGTGCAATCATTATGGAAAGCAGTATCGAGACTCCTCAAAACCTAGGCCTGGAAATTCCACTCAATCCAGCTATGCCCCTACAGGGAATTTTCCCAGAAGAACTGAAAACATCATATCATAGTGATGTATGTGCACCAATATTTATAGCAGCACAATTTGTGATAGGTAAATCTTGGAAATAACCAAAATGCACTTCACTTGAGGAATGGAAGAAAAAGATGTGATATTTTTATGTAATGGAGTATTACTCAACTATAAAGAACAATAAATTCTAAGCCTTCATATGTAAGTGGATGTAGCTTGAAGATATACTCAAAAGTGAGATAAACCAGAGCCACATGAGGAATTATGATATTGTCTCCCTATTTTAAGAACTCAATAAAAAAGTAAAGATTGAAAGGTATTACACAGTTAAATGGAAAGTGGTAACTTAAGGATTAAACAGTGAAGAGAGAAAAAGGAGAAAAGCTAGGAAATATGGTAGGGGCAAAGCCATACATTTATCCAAACAAGATGTTTAAGACAGTGTTCCTAAGAATCTCCATCAGGTTATTGAAACTAGAGGTTAATTGGTAGAATTCTCACCCTGCCTAACTCTATATGTTGATATCTATGAACTAAGCTACTACACTGAGAATAGTAATGTGTAATACTAAAACCATGCTTGGAATACCTATCCTTTTGGTCTTCTAAATGCGTACTGCTTCTAATGTCATATCCATTATTGCTATCCTCTCTTTAAAGTAAATGTTTAAAAAAAGTTAATAAAAGACAATAAGAGATAAGACAAAAAGTCATAGAGCTACCAGGTTCTGATCCTTCCCTTGGGCTTCTAACTTCTAATCCTTGTCCAAATGACCAGTCACACCACACCCAGAGGAAGCCACTCAAAGCACCATTCACTTGTCTCCCTCCCCTGCTTAAAAATATTTCCTTGAAGAAACAGTGTTGCAATCTGTTAGCACACAGTACTTATACAGAAACATTTTCCTGTTTCCAATTCTGCTATCAGATAAAAATGTGTGTCCACATATTTTGGTTTTGTTTTCTCATACACAGTCTTGTTGTATAATTCATGCCGGCCTTGAAATCTCTATGTAGCTCAGGCTGGCCTGCAGCTCCAATATTCCTCTTGTTTCAAACTCCAGAGTGCTGGGATATTATAGTCGTTCACTGTCATGACCAGCCAAATCCCTTAACTGAAACATCATTACACCAATGCGATATTTTTAACTGTCTTTCATTCTTACATTCAGTTTTATGATCCCACCAAAACTTCCCACCCCTCCCGTGTCTCATATGGTTGCCACTGGGAGTATGCCTATTTGAATTAGGTATAGTGAGGTGTCACTGCAGAGAGTCCAGTGATGCTACAGGACACTGAACAAGTCTTTCTACTAATTCCACCTTTTCCTTACAAGTGAAAATGCACTGGCTTCCTGCCCTCTCTTCAAATTCACACCTTGAAATCCCATTCAACCTTCGAGGTTTATATTACATTTCATATTTTGTTTCCCAACTCTTATTTATTTATTTATTTTGCAGTACCAGGGATTGAACTCAGGACCTGGAACTTGCCAGCAGGCATTTATTATACTGAGCTATCTCCCTAGCCCCTCCAATTATTACATATTCTAGTTAGTAAAGATTTCCTAGGGCCAGCCAAATAGTTTGGTGTATTAAAGTACCTGCAGGCAGGCCCAGGGCCCAGGGATTTGATTCCTGGGCCTGTCGTGCTGGCCCACCATGCCAGCTCCTTTCCTGGGGTGTGCTGAGACTGGCAATTGAGACTAGACATTGGTATTGCCTGTCAGTAATCCCAGCTCTTGGGAGTCTAAATAGGTGGATCACTATGAGTCTGATCTAGTAGTGAGATCCTGAACACTCTGTAGCACTGTGTAAACCCTTCTCTAGAATACAAAAAGAAAAAAAATGGAAAAGAAAAATATTTCCAAATCTTCTGAACTCGTTTTAATTTTGTTTATCCCATTTATATAATCTCATACTGCTACTTTAAATTAAAGAAATGCAGATCAATCAATCAATAAAATAAAAAGATCATTTTCTTTCTGACTGAAGGGAGTTGAATAGATCTGTTCACTTTTTAGAGTCTTCTACATTGTGTGTCCTCATAGCTTTAAAGTGAGGAAATATAGTTTTCATTATACAAACTCCCGTTTTGAAATTTTAAGAAAACACGTTGTAGTTTTTTTTCATTTACTCCAAGAAAACTGAGGACCCCTAGGCTGCATGCAGAGGTGTTCTTCAGACTACTCAGTAAGTGCTACGGTCCCAGCTGCTCAGAATGGACACTGTGCACAGCACCTGAACTGCAGCCCCAAGGCCTCTCTGTTCCTTATTTCCTGAACGTTGGAGAGATCACGGAATTTAGACATCCAGGAAACTGTTGCAGGAGGAGATAACAGGGACTTTGGTTGTAGATACTTTGTACCACAGAGACTGTTTCAAAATTTTATTAGTAAGACTATATAACTGTGCTTTGTCAACAGCTCGCGTAATTGTCCCAGGTTCTCAGTTAGTAAAATTTGCCATCAATCAATCTTACAGAGACTTTGAGGGAATACAAGGACTGTGCCTCGTGAAAGACACATCTCCTGGGGAACAGAAGTAGGCACCCCCCATTTCAGTGCTGAACAGACTTGTGGTCTTTATACCAGAGGTATAATGCTGCACACATGCGGGGGGAAGATTGCCACATTCCAGCAAACAGCTCCCTCAGATGTTATATTTGGGGTAATTGATGCCTTAGGCTTAAAAGTCTTAATAAGCTGACACTTTTATTTTTAGAAGTGCCTGCAAGGGGTGCAATTCTAAAAAATTATGCTTGAACCTGGCTGATTGGCTAATAAAAAGAAAGTAGTTTATAACAAACAAGCAAGTAAAGAATATGGAATGCTCTGTACCATTTTTAACATAAATGGGTAAAAATCACTTTGTTTCTTTCAATGAAAAACATCTTGTATCTAAAATAAAATGCCTAACATTTATACAGAAATGGCACGCGTTCATAGAAAGCATTTTTGATAGCTCTTTGTTGCCAACACTTTAAAAGATGTTAACTTTTTAAAAGCAGAAAAGCACAGTGATATAAAACCAGTAGCTGACATGATATCGTTTTTGCATGTAATTCTTCAATTTTAAAAATAACAAGTTTATAAGTAAATGAAACATTATTTCTTTATAGATTTTTTCCTTCCGGAATACAATAAATACAGCAGATTTGTACAGTTGTCTTTATTGTAGTTGTCATTTTATAATAGACATCTTTCCTCTTGAAAAGAGAGCTATGAAATTATTTGAGGCTAGAAGCATGGTTGGTGACTGGGGTCCCTTTCCTCTTCTAACATAATTATCACTGACAGTGGACTCACTGCTATCTTAGGGTCCTCTTTTTGTTTTAAAAAAAAGTGGTGGTACCTGGTTCAAGGACTTGCTCCCTTTCACAACTCTCCTTACAAACTGAGTTGAATGAGAAAAGAGTGAAACTCCAGGGTGAGGTCCAGTGGTGACCTTATGATGCAGCTCTGATGGTTTGGCTCTGACCAGAATCTTGGAGGCAACTGAGTTCATGAGGCAAGATACCACTGTAGCCCATGGGCGGCTAGTAGGAGCCTTGACAGGCCACTCATGCGCACACACAGTCAATGTGTTTTTCTCTGCAAGGCTGAAGGAAGACACAAAGAACTTCAGCACTAAAGACCCTGGTAAGGAAAAAGATGGTACTCCTCACACTCACTCGGTCTTGCAGAATCAAGATCAGATACACAAACTTAAGACTTCCTTCCAAGGAGAGAATGAGGGACGTAGTATATGACAGCCTGAAAAGAAGGTATGAGAGGACCTCAGAATACTTATTGGATACGACTGGTTGATATATTTGTCTGCTAAAGCCAATCATTAAAAACTGGAAAAGGTTACTAGTTTGAAAGATGTAAGATAGCACCTAACATTTTAAGGAAAACAGAAAAAAAAAAAAGACAAAGAGTGGAAGAAAGAGAGATCCAGGAAATCATGATTTTCCAGTAGCCAATTACCAAAAATTAAGACCTATGATCACATAAAAATAAGTGCAAATTATTGTGGTAAGAAAGCTCTGTGATGTATGAGACAGACATACAACTCAATGAAATATAGGTACTAGTACACTAAATGACATACTCAACAGAGATAGAAGTGATTTTAAAAATGAAAATCTACTGTTTAAGAATACTGGGAATAAAGTAAAAATGGAATAAATTTTATAAGTATATTTGATTTTTTGGTCTGCAAAGTTAAGCTGTTAACCCTCCAGAAGAGAAGCATAGTGATACTATTACTCTATAACATAGGTACTTGAGCTTAACAATTGTCTTTCTGAATATCAAAAAATTAGTGAAAAAGAAGGGCTAGAAGGATAGCCAATATTTTGGCCATAGACTTTCAAGGTCAGTGAGGACTCAGGACATAAGAGACCCTGTACTGTAACATCCTATAACTCAGTGATGTCCCAAATTTTCTGTTCATAGAATTTGGGGCCACAGAGGAAAGTGACTGACCATGTATTGTGTGCCTCAGGGGTCACCTAGAAAGAAAACATTACCTCAGGCTTTCACAGAGAGAAAACTGGTCAAGCAATGGCCATGACTCATCCAGATGGCTGACACTGAAGGAGTCACCCAGCAGAAAAGTTTAACCATGAGTCATTAAAAAGTAAAGCCAGATTAGTATGTTGAGCTATAAATGGCTTAAGTCAACAGCTTCCGACAGTGCCAGTTCTGCTGATAACCCACCACTATTATGGAATATTGGACTATGCATACAACTACTTTCTCTTAGTTCCATAAGAGGAAATATTTGTAGAAATAGTGTTTAGAAAAGTTATCATGTCTGCATCTTGTACTCTGAACAATTACTATGGAGACAACAATATGCATTGAATTAATTATTGTGGGTGTCCTACTAATGTGTTTTGAAACTGTCTCATTATTATTTCTTATTAAAAGTAATAAAAATGTTAAAAATAAAGAGAATAAAATTAAAAGTTAAAAAAAATTAAGAAGTATGTTTGATCAGCAAAATGTGCGACCTCAAAAATAAGTCACTTGAAATTAAATGCAGAAAAATCACCAAAACAAAATGAAATTCATTGTACACAATGAAATAATGTATAAATAACAACCATCATAGAAGAAAAGATAAAAGGTACAGAGAGCTTATTTAAAGAAATAATGGCTAAAAACACCCCCCTTGCAAGCACTGTGCCCGAGAGAGGCCTTCTCAAGACAAAGTCCTTCACTTTTGCATCTTTGAATTTAGGGAGAGATCTTGCTGAGTTCTCACATACCGCCAAGCCATTTCTTTTCTACTGTGCCATCCAAAATGCTTTTCTCTCAGTGATAGTCTTGGCAGCAACCAAGCTCTTCTCTGCTTTAACTTTACAAACCCAACTTTATGAGTCTCCATTTTGGTGAAACTCAAAACTTTTTAAATTACTTAGCTGTGCTATATTCTCGATAATCAACATAGCACTGACAGAGTCCTTAATGGTATCCATGCCGCAGCTTGAATATTGGGCTGTATTGAAATTTCCTCTACCTGACTGATTGATTTGTAAGTTTTAATGTCAGTCTCAGGAGAGAAGCAAAATGTGGACAAATTTCTTCTGCCAAAGCATAATACACATAGCCTGAAATCCAACTGTTAATAAAGATGTTGTTCATAACTGCACCCTCAATAAACCGGGCTTTACCTGATTACATTCTCAATTCTCCCATTAATCTTGGCTTACAGCATTCTGTTCCAGTCATTATCTACAAACATTTCTGTCTCAGTTACTCTTCTCTCATTGCTGGGACAAGTATCCGACACTCAAAATGAGGGAAGGAAAGGTTCATTTAGCTCACAGCTACTGGAGGTTTCGGTCCATATTCAGCAGGCTCCGAAGCAGAGGGGCACATGGCAGAGGGCAACCTTTCATGGTGGCAGCTAAGAGCAAGAGAGCGGGGAGAAAGCTAGCAGCAGGGAAAGCAACTAACTTTTTTTCCTTCTCTACATTGAAATGCAAATCACCTACCCCAGGGGGAGGGCAACACCCAGGTCCACAAGAATCACTTACTAATTCCAGAAGCTGCCCCATGATAGCATGAGGCTTTGGGGGACACCTATACACAAACCAAACCAATTTCCAAACTCTTCTACAAATCAGTTTCAAAGATACCTAAACAACATTGTCAGGTACAGTCTCATGATGACTCCTTTCTCAGAAGCAAAATCTATCCTAGTTATGTCCCTTGCACTCTGCCCCAACACCCTACACCTATAATCTAAAAGAGGACAAGTTGGCTCCCAGTTTGTAAAGGTTTCAGTCTGTAGCTGGCTAGCTCCAAGGCAGGACATCAGGGTAAAGGGGCATGACACCAAGGAAACAGTCAAGCGAAGGACATGAAGTATAATTTTCTAAGCCACAACCTAGAAGATCAGTGACCAGATCTTCTGACCAGGCCCACCTACAAGCTAGTCAGCTACAACCCACCTACAATCTAATCGCTTTCCAAACGTCCCGCCTAGGACCACACAAAGATTTAAAGAAAAATCAAGATAAAAATTATAACACTCTAGTCTTGAAAATATTTTGTATGTGATACCAAAAGCACAGCTAACAATAGCAAAATAAACAACTAGTGTGACACTGAATAAACTGCTATTGTGCACAGGAAAAGTCAACAAAATGAACAGGCCACCTGTAATAAAAAAAAGTTCACAGCCCACATACCTGACAGAATATAATATACAAATACATGAATAATTAACACAAGAGGAAAACTAAGAAGAAAAAAACGTTCATTAAATGTAAGTAAGAACCTTAGCTGACAGTTTTCTAGAGAAAATTCTGTATGGTAAAGAGATTTCTAGTGGGAAAATCACAGAAAAAACAAAATAATTAACAAGCCAGCTCTCTGAGACAACAGAGGAACCAGGACTCTATTTTAATACCTCTCTGGCCAGCATTGATTTATGACCCAGCATAAAGAGAGGCACAAGGTAATAATACTGGATGTCACTATTATGTATAATGCTCATAACTGGACATACAGGAAAGGGTTTAGATCAGTTCTGCTGCAGCCATTGTAGAATTTGATTTCAAATGCTAACATTTATTTTTCTAAAATACATTAATAATGAATTTGACACCAAAATGTTAATGATAGAATTAAATAGGTTTATAGTGTGAGGCATCCAAAACTTTTCTTTCTTCTATTGTTTTTCTTTTTCCTGCATGAATAGTTCTATGAAATATGTCATACAGGCTAAAGTTATTCAGGAGCAATGATGCTAAAGAAAAATTAGAGGAATCTACTTACATCACTGCTTATGCTTTGGCATTTCCAACCTGTTTTATTTATATTACTAAGTTTAAAGTTTTATCAGAGACATTTAACATCTACAAAGGGAGGTAAATTCATTGGAGTGGTTTACACATAAGTCATCATGGAACATAATGATGACATCATCCAAAGAATGTCATCATCCAGCGACTTAGCACCTGTTCATTTTTGTGAATGAGAATCCTCTCTGCCTGAGTGTATCTGTACGAAATGATATATATCAGTTCTTTGTATAACTTACCATTAGCAATAGGTATAAAGTATCATCATCCTTGGCAAATATTAGAATAAAAATTTTAAGGATACATCTCAATGGTTTTCACAGTACAAAAGCCAGCCTCTCTTTTAGTATTGTAGTAGTTCTTGGAAAATCTGTATGGTTTGTTTATAGAGAGACAGGGTGTGTATTCCTTCCCAAGTAGGATATAATGTATTTGACAAAACCATTAGTTATAAATCAAAGCAAGTGAAGAAAATTTTCTAGAGGCATTCAACAAGATGAGTCAGAATGTACCATGGGAATTTTGAGAGTTGTGACACAGTCTGAGAAATGCAGGAGAAAGAAGCTGTATAAATACAAGAGGTCATAAATGTTTGCATGACTCTATTTGACATACTTTTTTCAGGGAAAGAAGGAAAAAATATTTTTGAAAACCTTATTGTATGTATTTACCAGAACATTGCATTATACTCATAAGTGTTTTATTCTACTACCTTTTATGCATATTCATTAGATATTTAAATGAGAGAAAAGGATGTTATTTAACTGTGACGAGGCCTTGCACATCCTATTTATCCTGTGTATTGCCATTCCACCAGCACACATTCTGGACGGTGTACAAGATGACCACTGTCTCCGTGTGGCCTGTACAGTGCCGATTTGCACTAATTATTCTGTAGTTCTGACTCTGTTTTAGGATATATTACTTTGAAGAAAATATCAATTTAAATTCTGTTGAACATCACTGTGAGCATTATGAAAATGGGCACTAAGATCAATACCAAGACTGAAGGTTTCTGTGCATGCCTGAAAAATGACTTTTTAAAACCATACACAGTAAAAAAATATATATAGTTGACATATGCTGACATTTAATATATCCACCAGTACATTAATGGATAAAGAAAATGAGGCATTTATATACGATAGGGTATTATTGTGCCATAAAGAAAGACAATCTTGTCACTTAGAAAATGGATGTGTTTTGAGGTCATACTGTTAAGTGGTGTGAGTCAGATGTGCAAGCTATTGCATATGTGCTACTGCATGGTTTTTCTTATATGAACAAATTGAGTTAATAGTCTTAAATAAAAAGAATACCAGACAATGGGAAAAACAGAGAAGGGATCAAAGGTTATTGTGATACAGCTTGGACAAAGTATCTAAAATGAGCTTATTTACTAACTTCTGAAATAAAAGAAGAGGGTGCATCTTGTGCTGTAGTCCCTTCCTTATCTAAGGCCTGAAGCAACAAGAGTGGCCACCCAGATAAGTTGAAAGACAGCGCAATGGGTTTAGTACAATTGTCTTATGTACTTCACATGTATTTTAGGGTTATTAGGCTAGATTTTAAACTATTATATGAAAATTAATTTTGTAAAACGTTATAAATAAATTCAATACTAGCACAATAAAATTGGGGATGGAGGGAAATGGACAAAGAGAATTCAAATGTATTGTGTACATATACCAGTCCTCTATAGTCAGTGTAATTACTATGCAATTCAAAATTATACACATATAATAAAAGTAGAAGCATTAATACATTGAAATTCAGTGAATTATTGTCAATATTGATCATTAGAAAAATCTTTACAAATTCACAACAATAGTTTCCTAAAAATACTGATGGAAAATAAAAGTACACTCATTTCTACAATGTACAGGTTGCAAATTTGGTAATATGTGGGGTTAATTACTTGTTACCATACACAGACTTGGCTGCCATTAGAAAGATAGTCTTCATGACAGAGATTTACTAGTAAGAAAACACTTTATTAACTCATTATTGCATGGTGAATGCTATCTTACATTAGATACTTTATGCACAAAATCTCTTATTTATATCAAACATTCCTACACAGTAGAAATTCTTACTAGTGCCATTAAATGAATTTAGAAGCTGAGACTCAAAAAATTGAAGTTAGTTACCATCAGGTAAGTTAGTTAAGCGATGAAGCAAGATTTAAATTTTCCTCTCGTGTATGGCTTTCCATTATAGATTCTATACTGATCACCTCTTTGTAGAAGCAGACATCTTAAACAATTATTTTATTATTTATTGTTTGTTCATTCTCATGATTCTAGGAATATTATGACTCTCTAGGAGGTAGGACTCACTGTTCTGTAGTATGAGCTGACATCAAGACATTATCTTGGGCCAGAAATTCAAACATTATTTTCAAAAGAACCATCTTAGCACACCAGGCCTAGCTAGATAATTTCCTCCCCAAAAAATAAGTTATTTTTGTCCTTTTGACTCTTACATATGTCTAGTGAGGTACAGAAAAAGAGATGTAAAATGATAATGAGCTATAAAGTGATAGTTGATGGTATGAAGATATGGCATACAAAGGATTGCCATGATATTAGTGGTTCTCGCAAACGACTTGAAAATCACATGAAGGGCACATAAAACAGATGGACTGTAGCTGTCAAATAGAGAAACTTTATTCTCAGCATGTAGGCTCCTTTTAAGGAAGTCATGAATTCCTCTTAATCTCTGAAAATCTATGATATTAAATCTGTCCCTTTCCTTCTTCACAGCTCTGAAATTGTGCAAAGAAAGCATCTAATGAAGTCATAATTTACAGTTAAAGGTAAAAGAATAAATACTACTCTTGGAAAATACTTCTTACATCAACATTATATAAAGTGTCAAACAGAAATAATATATTGAGGCACACAGATTTTTTTCCT
This sequence comes from Myocastor coypus, assembly GCA_004027025.1. Classification (NCBI taxonomy): domain Eukaryota; kingdom Metazoa; phylum Chordata; class Mammalia; order Rodentia; family Myocastoridae; genus Myocastor; species Myocastor coypus. Next base: position 17,188 of record PVJA010011883.1, read on the forward strand.
CGATATTCTACCCAGATACAATTTGCATGTACAGTTATTTTTGATGGTGCATTATCACCAGAGGCATGGTCACACTACCTACGGATATCTGAAGCTTCCCACTACTTTTGTGAATTCTAGCTCTCACTTACTTGGGAAACAAAAGAGTGGGGGCACTTGTATTGGTCTAAGGCACAGAGCTACAAATGTGACTACCTCAGTAAATTATATTAGCTGACCCAGGAACAAACAGTTTTGAAACTGACATCTTTAAGGAGGGTAAAGACATCATCCCACTGTGTCCCTGAATTGGAAGAGGTCCCATGGTTCTTTCTTCTTTGAGCTGGGCACTCCAATAGTGACTCAGGTCCAGATGTCCTGAGAACTCCGTCACATCACTGAGACTCGCACATGTACACTAGGTCCAAGGGCCTAATGCAACAGCTTCTACAAGATGAGCACATCACCTTTATTCCAGAGGTGCCTGGAACTCAATGCCTCGCTGCCCTTTGAAGTGCTTTAATTGGGAGTTTTGAAAGTGAGATAGTGTGATAGAGAGGGTACTTTACTGCCCCAGTCACTACATTGCCTTGGCCATGATCCAAGACAGTAAGTACTGTATCTAATCTTATACTGTATGTTAAGTAGTTTTCACACCTCTAAAGTTCACAGCACACTGTTGCAATATTTCACAAAAAAATGTTTGCAGAAATTAATTTTCCTCTCCCTAAGAAATAGACTGAATTGATTGTAGTTCAAGTGAAGGAACAAAGACACAATAAATGTTGAAAATCTTAGGTAATCTTGAATTTGAGATTGAATTTCAAGTATGCATACTTTATAAGTAAAATGAGATTATTTAATAATGTTAGGCAATTCAGAAAAAGTCCATCCTGACATATAAATGGAATTCCCTTCAAGTTTGTTATTTTTCTTCAACCAAGTGAAATTTTCTTACAAGTATATACTGATTTGGCTTCTCTTGCATTCTGATTTAATTCAATAACTGTTTATAGCAACTCCATACCTAATCGTGCTTTCGTATCATCCTGGCACATGTGAATTAAAATGATCAGGAAGGACACTTATATCAAAACTATAATGTACTACGAAGTGATGCAACGCTACCTCAACATTTACCTCTTTTTATAACATTGTGTTTTGCTGCCTGGAGCTATTATAGTGGATGAGCTAGTTTTACAGGCAGAAATAATCATTGCAGTTATGTATTGTTGGGTATTTTACTATTTGCTGTTGTCAAGAATAATATGCAATTCCTACCTAAGCTTTTGGAAACAGAGAACAAGTAATGCATTTACTTAACAAATAAAGTAGGAAAATAAAGGCTACCCTGCAAATCTTTAAATATTCATCTTTGGATTTTAACATAGTGTGCATTACAATCTAAATGTTTCTTCATTAGAAAAAAACAAGTGCACAATATAAAATAAAAAAGATTAAATTCAAAAGATAAGTAGGTACTCCTCTCAAAATGTAAATTTAAGAAAGATGCTAGGAAAATTGAAATAGCCTTCAGATGAGAGAGAGAGAGAGAGAGAGAGAGAGAGAGAGAGAGAGAGAGAGAGAGAGAGAGAGAGAGAGAAGGGAAGATTTAGATCTTCTGGGACTAAATTGAGACTATGAAATCATTATAAAGACCAGATCTTCTCCCAGAATTTATATATTAAATATATCTTAGACAATAATTAAATTATATTAACATCTTTGGTTCTGAGAAAAGATACATATAGGTATGAACTGCATAATGACATGCAGATGAACAATGTACCACATAGTAAATCATGGTCCTACAAATTTATAATGTAGCTAAAAATAATCTGTATTGCCTGAGGGCATCTTGATGTGCTAGATCAGGTGGCACTAACGTATCTGAGGTGATGCTATGAATGAATGAATGAATGAATGAATGAATGAGTGAACAAATGAATGAACTTACTCTGCTGCCAACTGTTAGAATTACTATGCATACTATAAAATATCTGATAATAATACAAAATTCTTGTTACTTATTTTCATACTATGGTATGTATTTTATATCAGCAGACTTATATTTGCTGCAGTATATGTTTTACATCAATACAGAATACTTTATTAGATGTTTTATGTATATATGGCAGGATACATTTATGTCTATGTTACAGAATATTATCGCTTCTTACATTTGAAAATGTGAATTGTAAAACCACCTTAGGCAAGTCCTTCAGGATCGCAAACAATGCACTGATGTCAGGGCAGGTGACAGCTCCTGTGTGTTTCTGCCTGAGAAACCTTCCCAAGGAGGTCTCAGTCCAGCGGAAGGCAGGATCAGTGATGTAGATCTAGCCTCATGTGCTGTGTCTTAGTTGTTAAGAAAAAAATGATTAAAAAGTTTTTAAAAATTCAGAATGGAAAACCTAGTGTCTATCCTTAAGTAGAGTGTAAATTTAGACTTTAATTTGGATGCTTTGTCCTCTTATCCAGATATATTTCAGCCTTCTATTAGAGAATATTTTGCTAGTGAATGTTGCTACCTTCAAAAATCTCAAAATCTGGCCATAGGGCCAGCAAGATAACTCGGTAGAAAAAGCACCTGTTTTGTCAAGTGCAGAATGCTATACTATTCAGTGTTGCAGATAAAATGGGATAAAATAGAAAAATTTCAGAAGATTCTCATTAAGACACCAAGCACTATTTCTACGACCAAAAAAAAAAAAAAAAAAAAAAAAATCGGGTGAATATTTCAGAGCTGCCAGCTATAGCCCTTTGCAACCAGATTTTTTCTTTCTTTCTTTGTTTCTTTCTTAAGGAATGGTCTACAGGGTGTTCAGTGTCCTGCTACTAGATTGGACTTGTAGTGATCCACCTGTTTCCAGCCTCCCAAGAATTTAGATGACAGGCACGTGCCACCATACCCAGTCTCAGCACATCCTGTGACTAGGGTCAGCATTGCAAACCTGAGGGTTGAACTTCCAGTCGCTGTGCCTGCTTGGAGGGGCTGTAATCCACTGAGCTATTTGGCTGGCCCTATACTTATTTATTTATTTATTTATTTTCCATTTATATTTTTGGTACAGGGTATTACTACAAACCTCAGACTCCTAGTGATTCCCTGGCACTGGTAATACAGGCTTGTACTCCCATGCCAGGACTCAGGTGTCAGCTCAGTGCACCCCAGGGGAGGTACCAGGCATGGAATCCCTGCCCCTGCACCTGCAAACCAGGCCTTTTTCTGCTGAGTTATTTCACCAGCCCTGTGGTCAGATTTTGAGATTTTTGAAGGTAGCAACATTCATTACCAAAATATTGTCTAATAAAAGGCTGAACTATATCTGGACAAGAGGACAAAGCATCCAAATTAAAATCTCAGCTTCAATTCTACTTAAGGATAGACAGTAGGCTTTCCTTTCTCACTTTTAAAAAAATGTTGTTATAGGGTCTCACTACGCAGCTCAGTCTCATAGTGGTCCTCCTATTTTCAGCCTCCCCAGCGCTGGGATTATAGGCATGTACCCCCATCCCCAGACTCTGGTCAGCTCAGTCTGCCCTGGGGGAAGGGCTGGTATAACGTGGTGCTGCGGATTGAGCCACAGTGGCTGCACTCGCCTAAGTAGGCACTTTAGTCTGCTGAGCTATCTTACTGGTCTCTCCATTCTCACCTTTAAAAGAAAATTATTTTTATTAGGGCATGTGAAACACCATTTTTTTCAAAGAAAGTCATTCACAAAATTTTTAATAATGTGAATTGTTTGATTTGGGAGACTTGGGATTCCAAAGTGGTTGTTTCTTTTTTTAGATTATTATCTGTACAATTTATATCAGAAATGCCAGGGTTAGCAACCTTCTAGAATAGACTAATTTTGATGATGTACTTAAGTAACACAATTAATGGAAAGAATACACTTTGATAACAGATTATACAATCGTTCTATTAACCTTTACTAGGAATCCTATATCCCTCAAGTACAAAATATTAACATTAACTGAAAAGTAAAATGGTCTTGAATAAAGACTGTATGTAAAATGAACTCATGGAAGTTTTCTACTTTGTGAATATTCCAGAATAACTGACTGAAGAGATTCCTTAAATAGCAAACTTGAAATTTCACTCTATGTTATGATTAATACATATAATAGCAAAATCATACACTCATGTTTAAAGCATCACAGAAATACTCCAAAGAAGTTACTTCTATTTTATTTTTGTACCAGGAATCAAACTCAGGACCTTGTACTTGCCAGGCAGTTGTTGTGCAACTGAGCTATATCCCCAGCTCCAGATATTGCTATTTGATCAGTTGGGAAACTGAGTTGTAAAGGCTTCTAAACATTGCATCTCAAGGTCAGTGAATATAGCAGAATGAGGATATGAAGTTGAGTTTCAAAACTAGCCTAAGTACTATCACATTAAGATCTCCCGTGCAGGGAAATAGTAACATCACACCAAGATGAAATAGATGCAATGTTCATTCATTCCCTCATTCATTCATTCAAAACACAATACTATCAATAAGTTCCAAGGAGTACAAGGCATTAAGAAAACAATGATCATCACGTTTCTCTTCTTGATGAATTCACAGGCCAATTCAGGAGACAGACTTGTCAACAGATTTTTGCACAGCTGTTATGGGAACATCAAGAAAACAGCAGCTAATTCTGAATGGAGAAAGTGATTAAGGCTTCACGAGGAAGGTGACAGCCTGTGGAAGAATCAAAGACTTTCTTCGGGCGAAGGAAAGAAAGGAATTCCCAATGGTGGAAACACCAGGAAAGTACTTAGCAGAAATACACTCAGGAAACAGTGAAAACTTCACCATAACGGCAAGCAGACATTAATGAAGACGAGGTTGCAAGAGAGGACAGAGAGGCAGTCTGCTCAGGCCTGGGAGGCACCTTGTCACCAGGCCAGGCATCTCACCTCAAAAGGAAAGGGTGCTGAAGGCAGAGACAGAATTTCTGAAATGACGCCAGGCTGGGACAGAAGATTTGGGCCAGAGAGGGACATGAATGGTGTCAGGAAATCTAGATTCAAGCTCCCTAAATATCTTTGCAACTTTTATTTATTTGTTAGCAAAGTTTAGGTAAACTTATCCAATGATCTATACCTTTATATGGTTTTTAAATTTCAGAGTATTTTGCAAATTGTAATTTCAAGGACAGAAGTCTCTTGGTGTTATCATAGAAGCCCCTTTATGTTTTATTTTCTGCTACATAATCATTGATCAGAACTAAGGTTTCCCTTCCAAGGATCAATAGAAAATATGACAGTATTTGTGACTGGCAATTTGCTTCCTTTTAAACAAGTGTATGCTTCTGCTGCAAAAGAAATAATCTGAACTTAAATTAGGAGACAGTCCTTCTGTTATTAGACATTGCAGGTATAGATTCAGCTAGAAAACAAATATTCCACCCTAAGTACAAAGAGCAATCTTTTTATTCTCTAGGCTTCTTACTGAATGTTAATTAACATTCCTTGCTGTAACTTTAACTATGGCTTGCTAGTCCTCCCTGAAGGACGACACATTATTTTAGGAAAAACATGTATGAATCCATGGTTACATTCAGTATAGACATCACCTATGTCTGAAAATTGAGTATAATGGGAGAAACTACGACCATTCTTACAGTTCAGAGATTGGATAGCTCCTTCTTCCCTCAGCTAGGACTTTGCATATTAATAGCCAAAACAGATCACCATACATATGTATCATGGAAGGAATAAATTGAAGATAAGTAGAATAAAGGTAGTTGTATTTATTTTATTGATATATAATCATTTGCCAATCAGCTTTTCAGTCCAAATAATTCCTATTTGTTTCTATGGTGTGTCCGTAGCTCTGCAGTGCAGGGCCTCATTTGAGCACCCATCTGTCATGCCTGAGCTCCCCACACTGCAGGTGACCGTGTCCATCCAGGAAGTTAGCTTCATCAATGCTGAGCTTTCCAGCAGATGATTCCTGGCCTTCCAAGATGCATTCATGTTTGTCTTGCTCTTTTATATCCTGAAAAATTATATATTTCTCTGCAATCACTTAACACAGCAGCATTTATGAGGGAGAGGTAATGCCATAAAAGAACACCCACTGCCCATTGCTACAAATGAAAAGTTCCCAGACACTCATTACTGGAAGAAAAAATGCTTTGCTAATAATTGTCTACTAAACTACAAACTTGTGAAGAAAAATGTTTCAAAAATATATATAAAATCACATTAGAAGTCATGTTTAAGAAGAAAGGTAGCAATAAGGGAGTTGGAAGTAAAGTTACGAGAGAGTTTGAAGAATTTTGTAATTGTGTTATTTTGCATAAAAGATTATATTAATTTGCCAACCCAGATCAGTATGTTTTAAAGAATTGAATAATGTGAAAAACACAATCTGCCCTAGTGAAATGAAGTATTCTGCATATAAACATATAAGTGAATCTATGTGTTCACATTTGGCCATGTTCTGGGCTCAAATGTTCAGATCTTACTAGAATTATGGGCTTTCCTAATGTGCCCTCTCCAAAAATAATGATGAACTGACTTAAAGGAGAAAGGGAGACTAAAGTGGGAGAAGAGTAGTCAAAGTACACCAAGGAAACCTCTGTGTAGTCATGAGAAGACCTATAGCCTAAACTGTCATAGCCAAATTGGCAATACAGGATTTGTATATGCTTTTGCACACAAGAGATATGATCACTTATGAAACTATGTTTCTTAGTTTCTCCATTAATAGGAGAGAGCAGTTTTGGGTGAAGCAGAACGCCATATATAAGTAGAAAATTAAATTCTTCAAACACTCTGGACTACAGTAAAATTTAACACTTCTGGCCATTCTTTCAGGGTCACCACTTGTAAGGAGCAGGCTTTGTTACTCTTTGTCGTCCAAACCACAATCAAAGAAAATTCCATGAGCCTACACTTGAATACAACGTAGGTAAGGCCAAAAATTACTAAACTGGACAGTTTCCCTTTGCAAAAATGTGCACACTTCTTTGATACTAATTGGTAATATCTATCCACTCCTTCACTTTCTGACTAGATTTTCTACAAGTCAAAGACGTCTGTAAGAGGGCCATGCTAGGTAAACTATTGCAATTCTGCACCACTTGATGTTTATGGCAAGCAAAAAAAAAAAAAAAAATCACTGCTGCAATGGGGAAACACTGTTGCACATTAACTGAAAAAATAGAAAGTTGTGTGCTATACAGTGCTAAATCCTCTGCTAGATTCACACAGCATATTGAAGGTTAAGAATGCCCAGTACTTGGGCATTCAAACGCTTTTATTATCAGAGGATACAGGAAAAGATATCTTTATTATGTTTTGATCATCAACATTCTGCAAGCTCTGGGCAGACAAGAAGGGAAAATAAGTTTGAAACAACTGAGTCATGACTCATGTTGACACTCCAAACACTTATTTCTCACTGAGCAGCGGGAGGTAAAGGTTGTCAAAGAGTGACGCTTCAACTTTTAGTAAAGTAAATATTCTTTACCTTTACATAAAATGGATTCCTGCTGTCTTTCCCACAGTGTAAATAGATGAACAAATCAAATGAGGGCCTGGATAGGAAGAAAGAGTAGCACATAGCTCCTCTGTTCTCAAAAGATCAGACGACAATGGCATCAAAGATGGTGCAGTAAAGTCACTGGGGTAGAAGGGAGAAGCAGGAAACATAAGCAGATGGTATTTGATAATGGGTTCCTATAGCTCATTACTCAATGCACATTACTGAAATGGAAGAACATTTTATCCATTGTGTGCTTCAGGTTGTGTGTGTGTGTGTGTGTGTGTGTGTGTGTGTGTGTGTGTGTGTGTGTACCAACCAACAACTCTATTTCTTGGACCTAGTTCCCAGTGAGAGAGAAATATAAATCCAACAGTGAAATTTTTATAGGATAAATCTAAAAGCCTTCACACAAATTTAAATGCCTTTTCAGTTTCTTTTTTATGTACAGAAACTAAAGATCAAATCAATTAATAATTAAGAAAGAAAAATCCTAAAGTCTAATACCCAAATTCAGGTAAAAGTTATGCTAAAAGAAATCATGTAGGTACTGAAAATATCATAGAGGTATTTTTCCAAGGAAAATTTAGCCACAATGAGCCTAATATATTTCAACTACTAATATATCAATCCTCCTACAAATGCATCAGTTTTGAAAAGAGATTCCTGAAAATGGGGATGGTAATTATAATACAAATGTAAATCTACATTACATAAAATTACATTTTACATTTAAAGGTAAACATTAAGAGTTTACCTTTTCCACAAAAGGAGACCTAAAGTTTTGTCACAAATTCAAGTAACTAATACTTGAATGATACTTGACAAATACTCATTTAGTTAATATTCCTGCAAATGAATTTTTATAATTCACTCTTAATAGACTTTTTATTTAAATAAGCAAAGTTTCTTACATGAAAATTTCTTCTAGAGTACCTGCTTATGCAGACACAGGGACCTGGGTTGGATCCCACTCATGCCATGCCAGCCCTGTCCCTAGTACGCACTGAGAAGGTGACTGAGACTTGGCATGGTGGCACGCGCCTATAATCCAAGTGTTTGGGAAGCTGAAAATGGGAGGATCAGTATGAGTTCAATTGGTGTAGTGATGCCCTGTAGATCCTGCACTAAATACATTAAAAAAAAAAAAAAGAAAATGTGTCCCCACAAGTTCTTCCTCTTAAAAGTTGAATTACTATTGTCTCATTTTTGTCTCAGGGTTTCCTTACACTCTGTTATACCATGCAAAGCACGCAAGCATTGCCTTCACATTGGTCCTATTGTCATGACTGCCAGGCAGCCTGCATTTGTAAGACACGCTTACATTTAATGATTATTTTCTTCTCATAATTTGTCAGGACTATGTAAATGGTCTGTATTCATCTTTTTCTGTATTTTTAAATGATTAATTTATGAGATCTTTATTTATTTTAAGTGGCAATGTCAGCAAAAACTCTTATCTTCACTAAGTATGGACAATTCCTTGTGATGTGCCCTACTGTTTGACTTTTCACTGTCGTTGTCCCATACTTTTTACATTTAAACCAGAGAAAGCACAGCTTGGGCAACATTTGCAGTTAAAGACAGTTTTGGATCTGTTCATGTGCTGTGGAATTTAGCCAGTCAGAATAGTTTAACTCCAGTAACCATGCACTTGAGTGTTAGAAAATCAGTGGGAGCTTCAGGCTTCGTACAATAAACCTGTCAAGGCTGGCAAGACAGCTCCACAGACTAAAGCACCTGCTTAGGCAAGGTTAGGCAACCTCAGGGACCATGGTTCAAACCTGGCACTATGTGCCTTACCAGCCCTGCTCCCAGGGCAGGCTGAGCCAGCCAGAGTCCAGGCATAGTGTTGCACGCCCAGAATCCCAGTGCTGGGGAGGCTGAAAACAGGAGGACCACCATGACTCTGAGATACATAGTGAGACCTTGCAACAACCAATACACACACACACACACACACACACACACACACACACACACACACACACACCAGGCAGTCATGAGCTTCCTTACAACATCTAATTGTGTAGGACCTCTCTACCAGGATGATAGCTATGAAAGCCAATCTTCAACAGGAGCTTGGGCTAGTGGCCCCCAATAGGCATATAAATCCCAACTAGTCCTGTTTCTGAAAGTTTACTAACCTTGAACTGTAGTCTTGAAAAACCATAATGTAAGATAAAGTCTGGCTTCTATAGGGACATTGTGCCTTAAAAATCCAACCTTTTGCATTTAATGAAATGTTCGCACCAGCTACCAAGTTTAATTATTATTAGCTTGCCATTCACCACTCTTTCAATGGTTCAACTCTGTTACCAGTGAACTTCTAATTTGGTTATGTGCAAAGCATTGACAGTAACACTGTTAAATGATATTCCCATACTTAATCTGTGCAATTCTCACCATAGTTGACTTGTTATTGGAACAAATATGAATGCAGCACAAATTTTGTTAAAATTTTGTGATGAAAGGTTTAAATTGTGCACCAGCACTAGATAAAGATCAATGATTTGGAAGTTGTTTGTGCAGGATACAACTTTTGAGTGAACATAAAATATTATGAGGAGTGAGATGAAACTGGCATAATTTATAAAGACATGATTTTCTTACGTACTACCAAAGAAACATACTTATTATGGAAATGCTGTACACAGGTTGTATAAAAAAAAAAAAAGCTAAGAATGTAGGGTCTGGGAGATAGATAGCTTAGCAGTATAAGCACCTGCTTGACAAGTGCAAGGGCCTGATTTTGATTCCCAAATACCACACAGAAAGAAAGAAAGAAAGAAAGAAAGAAAGAAAGAAAGGAAGGCAACCCCAAAATTCAGCAAAAGAAATAATCACAGCATGAGTTTAGTGGTTGTCTACTATTTAAAAATCATGATTGGGGGGGTGCTGGAGAGATAGCTCAGTGGCATAAGCGCCTGCCTGGCAAGCACAAGGTCCTGAGTTCAATCCCTGGTACCATAAAAAAAGTTAATAAATAAATCACAATTTTTACAGTTGAAATTATAACAGTAAACAGAAACACCAAAATGACACCCACCATATGGAGACATGTATTTACATAAACGGGCACTGACAGGGATCATTCCCAAACTACAGGTGCTGATCCCTGGTGACCTGGGGTTTCTGTGGGATAAACAAGCCCGAAGTACAGAGGCAGAAAGGCAGTAATTTGAGAGTTAGCTGTTACAGTGTGCATCACAGTGACCAGCTATTTCTAGGAGACTGAAGAAACCAAAACTGCAACAGGGACTAATACTTGGATAACGAAGAAACTGAAGAGCAGTGGTGAGGCAGGAGCACAGTTTCTTTTACAAAATGATGGACCATGCTGCTATCAGAAGCATTTTCTGATTCAAAACTTCAAGGAAATTTTCAAGCATCAAAATGAAAACTACTACCAAAAACAGAATTGTTCACTTTAATAACATACAAATTATTAAATCTCTAGATGCCTAACTCTTTTCGTAGCATAACCATGTATACAAGTTATTAGAATGAAGAAAAAATACTTCCTTTGTCTTTGTAATATTTTTCTTATTAAGAAAATCACATTTGTAAAGTACTGAAAAGAAAACTTTCTAAATAATAATTCAGAAAATGAGGGTCAGCGAGATAGCTCAGTGGACTAAGTGTCCGTTGAAGCAAGTGCAGGGACCAGGGTTTGATCCCTGGCACTACACACCTCACAGGCCACACCCCTGGGCACATTGAGGCAGCCACCAGCTCCAGGCAGGGTGGCATACACCTGTAATCCCAGTGCTGGTGATTTCCCTCCTGGGATAACAGGAGGGTCACTAAGAGTCCAAGCTTCCTAGTGAGATGCTGTATGAAATATAATAATAAGAAGAAATTAAAAAGAAAATAATTCAGAGAGTAACAGCAAACTTTGGCCACAATGCTTTTATTCCACTTGAAGTTATAAAAATAGTACTTTTGGCCGGGCGTGGTGGCGCACGCCTGTAATCCCAGCACTCGGGAGGCTGAGGCAGGAGGATCAGTGCAAGTTCGAGACCAGCCTGGGCTACAAAAGTGAGCTCAAGGCCAGCCTGAACTGCATAGCGAGACCCTGTCTCTAAAAGACAAAAAAAAAAAAAAAAAAAAAAAATGTAATTTTGACTTGTATAATGCTAATTTAAAAATTGGCAGATGTTATTGTTTGTGTCTAGGTGTCCCCCCAAAGTCTCATGCAGTTGGTCACAGGGGAAGGCTTCCAGAGTTCATGATTAATCTAAGATCCCATGCTGGGACTGTGGGTGTGAGTGCTTCCTCAGCCTTGGGCAGATAATCTGAACAGAATAAAAGGCAGGAAACGAGGCTTGTTAGCCATGGCAGCCACTTCCCTTTGCTGTTTTCCACCACCATGAACTGCTCCCTACCGCCACGCGCTATTCTGCCTCGGAGCCAGACCAGTATGGACTGAAATCTCCACTAATTGTGAGCTAAATAAACCTTTCCTCCCTTCATTTTGGATGTCAGATATTTTTTTCCGGCAATTAAAGAAGTAACTGAGACAGTGAGCATGTATGTGAACGTGTAGACAATGTTAATCCAAGGTAGGATATAATACGGATGATTTTCTAAAGATGTTGCAAGTTTTCCCATATTTTGCTCAAACAGTATTTGATAATTTTCCGATTGACACAGAGATAGCCATAATAAAACCATCTTGTTATTTCAACATTTCACTCTTTGAAACAAGTAACTAAAGAGGTTTTATTGCTTTGTTGATATTTAGTATTCAATTCTCTTACATTCAAACACATGCTTGCTTTCTTCAACAGATTTACTAAGTACATTAACAAATGAACTCAGAGCCTCTCAATTTACTTCAGGTAATGAAATTGCACTTTCATTTCTAAAGAAAAGGTCCCCAAATTTTTGTTAATTATTTTAATAACCATTGAGTCAAGCCTACTTACTTCATGTTCACAGCTCTCTTCCCTTTAGAAAATTGAAAGAATAGTATTTTTGCAGGACACTTTTACTTAAAAGAACCTGTGGGGTTTGTAGAAGAAATAATTGACAAAAGTGTATCCCCTTAAGTGTTAAGGCTTGTATTAAAATGAACACCACTGTTTACGAACAAGAAATTCTTGTTGTTCTTGTCATTAGCTCACTTTGCAGTCATTTCCATTTCAGCTGCAGATCATTTGTGTCTTGGACCTAGTATATCAGTATGGACACAGAGTAGTCCTAGCTTCTGTTCTCACCTGTCAAGTTCAAGTCCTATAACACAGCACTGGTAACCAGTGAAGCTTGAAGTCCTGGGCTGAGCTCTGTTTTGAGGCAGGCTTGGCTTCTGTGTGGGTTTTCCCACTCTTGCAGTATGATTTATTTTCCTTGGTTTTGTTTCTTGCTTTGTTTTATGTGGCTTTTGTTGTTAATGCTGCTATAGCTCTTAAAGAATATGCCTTACCTTCTTGAAAGCTTTTCAAAATAAATCTGCCCTGGTTGACTGAGTAGGGAGTGCTGGGGTATTAGAATCCCTGGTCTCTTTAAACTGCAGCAATGGGTATGTCATAAAGTTCATCTTCTTAAAATAGACTTTGGATGAAGCCTCCTGAAAATGTTATGCTAGAGCACATGTGAAATACTTGTAGGTTTTCTTGTAATTTAAAGATTAATTTTCATTGTGAAATTGTCAGAATAAGATATGAATTTTATTTTAAGGTTGAAAAAGTTCCACAAACCTAATAAGGAAAAAGAATGCTCTCTTCTCCTTGCTTTCTTCTACCACATGCCCTGCTTCCCAGAGACAACCACCTCACACTTTCAATTGTATCATTCACACCTGACCTCTGTGTTTTTCAATGTGTTACCAGTTTTCATAGTGTCTAACACTGAATTTGATAAGTTATAATAAATAATCCCCTTAGCTCCCACAGCTATCCCTATAATCTTGAAATTATTCTTTTAAAATAATTACCTAATAGTTTGTAACAGTTTCTACTTTTGTGGTGATGATTTTAGAAATTTGGCTCACTGCTGTGCTAAATAATTGTCTCCTCTTTTCAATATTTTCTGTGTCATAACCAGTGTTATTTATTCTTCAATAGTATATTTGTCCTTTTAATAGCCATACGCTGCTCTGTCTGTGCTGTTCGATATACAGGTTTAGACCAATCCTAGGAATTTGGGTCAAGAGGAAGAAAGGGGCCACTTGGGCTCTGATACCTGAGCTGAATTGGCTTCTCGGTGCAAGCAGGCAGGGAGGGAGGGTGGTGTCATCATGCACATGTACTGTTTTGAAGTCTACTGCTGGGCTTAGAGGGATGTTAAGAGTGCTACTTGCTGAGCACCAAATACGTGCTGGCTTACAGTGACTCACCCTGATTGCTACTCATCCTGAAGCCACCGCAAAGGCAAAGACCGTCTCTGACTATGCTAGCTGACACTTGTTGCTGTTAATTCCCTCCATCCTCTGTACTGGGTGGCCCTCTCCTGGTACTTGAAGACAACAGAGCCATGTAGAGAGAGAGAAGAGACAGATGTGTCACAGAAGGTCCATGAATTAAATGTCTAGTGTCTTTTTTATTTCCTGGTAGATGATCTGACACTTACAATATTGAGTTCATTGAATTACCTTTCAAAGTTATCTCTTAAACTAAGCCCCAAAGTGATATGTATCTTTCCATCAAAAGTTGAAATGGTTTCCCTGAAGACCATATAAGGAGGAAGTACATAGAGGCCAGAATCTAAAGTTGAATCTCTTGGATTAGAAGCCAGTGGTGGACTTTTGCAATGTGCTTGCATTTAAAGATTTAGTAACTGGAATTATCAAAACTGGTATTTTTAAACCTAAAGAGCACCAATGGAAGTTCAAATCTTAGGAAAATATATATACTACTCCACTTAATTACCAGGCAGATTTTTATTTCCGGTACCATGGGTCCAACTCAGGACCTTTTTTGTGGCAGGCAGGTGCTCATGCCGCTGAGCTATCTCCCTGCCCCTTGCACTCAATTGTCAATTGCCAGCTGCTGCTGTGGCTTGGGGACACAACGTGTGAGGGGCCTTTTGATGATGAGATCCCTACAAGCCCTTTCTAGATGGTCAATTAGCAGGACTGCTGCAAGTGAAGAACTCCAAATTCTTATTGTTAAAAATAATTGCTAGGTATGTGCCTGGTAACCTAAACAACTAAGCTGGAGACAACACTACAAGACAACATATACTGTCAAAGTCATGTTAGTTTTAGTGAAATTCTGCAACATTTTTAATGTTTTACTATTATTGCTATTTTACATTCTCTTTTTAAAAGTTGGTAGTAGCATCACCGTGCTGCATAATTCAACCTGCAAAGCACAAGTACCAGTATTTGAATACTAATATACTTGGACACAGTATATTAGTATACTGCATATACTAATATATTAGCTATATATCAGTGATTTCTATTGTTGGAAATGAAATGCTGCCAGTGGGTGTGCGTATAAAAAAAATCAAACTTTCAAAGTCTAAACTACAGACTATGGCTGGGGATTTAGCTCAGCATCACAATGCTAGCCTGGCAAGTGTGAGGTCATGAGTTCGAATCTTGGTACTCTCCCCAAAAAATCATAAATTACAAATTATTCAGAAGAAATTCATATTTAACATAGTCTGTTAGAGTGTATTGTTTAGATTTTATTTTCCCTAAATTATCATCAGTTATGTTTCTTTTCCTTCATTTTTCTCATTGGAAACAGAGGTTCTTACTTTAATTGTATGTAAGTCAAAATGCTTCCAAATATATTTTACAGCAAATTTGTACTAAGGAAATGCCCACTTATATTTGAATTAGTGCTTAATATGCCTCCTTTTGGAGGTAGTATTTTAAAATTTTGGCTAGAGCCAGTGAAATATCTCAATGGTCTAAAACACTTACTTAGGCAAGATTAGGCAGGCTCAGGGGACTGTGGTTCGATTCTAGGCACCACATGTGGCACCAGCCCTGCCCTCAGAGTAGGTGGAACCAGCCAAAAAATAATGATAATAAAATAAAATAAAATAAGATAATGACTAAACCATCTCAGTCATTTGTTAAAGCGAGGCTTTGTTCACAAGGTATTAAACAATGTTCCCAAAGTGCACTGGGTCACAATTGCTGTATTAAACAACCAAGGTTTATGAAAGTGATTTCTTAGGTAGCTCTACAGGAGAAAGCACAACATCACAGCATAGTGTGACAAGGACAGGGATTACCTAATCCATTTGAGCTCATAACTGAGTCAAAACAGATGGAGTCATAATCTATTTCCAAAGAACTGTTTAAGAAAAAAAAAAGCCAAGCTAAAAAAATAATCCCTCAAATGTCTCTATTGCTGATTTTTTTATGTGTGAGGTGACCCAGGAGATATGGTTTATAAATTTGAAGTGACACGTGAACCAGTCATTTTCCTGAGAATATAGAGCTTCATTTGAAGAGGTTCAAGTAAGTATATGCATCAGTAAATACACAGAGCCTTTCTCTGATAATCTGCTCGACCTCATCAGAATCAGAATGGATACTGGTGAGCATCTACAGCCACTACTGGCTGGATAAAACCCGTTACTCTACTGCCGCACACTTTCATTCGCCTCGGTCTCTTGTTCCATATGTATCACTTAAAACAATAAAAAAAAAAAAATCAAAGACATAAAAACTAAAGGAAAATAACTATTAGAAGTGGATATCACCCAATATTTTAGGAAAGGACCCATTTTAAGAAAGAATATAGCATATTATCTTCCACTGTTTCCTGTAGTGTACACTGAATTCATAATAGTCAAATTAATTAGCATCTTTCACTAACCACTCATCCAGGTTTTTACGTTCATCTGGAAGTTTATAGAACTAATAACTTTAGTAAAATATTTCCCATATTTTATCATTGTATTTCTTGTATTTTATTTTTTAAATTTTTTTGGTGGTACCAGGGATAAAACTCAGTCCCTTGCATTTTCCAGGCAAGGAGTAATTCCATTGAGCTATCTCCCTAGTCACTCACTGTTAATATTTCTGACACAAAGAAGTTTTATGGCCTGGGGAGATAGCTCAATGGAATAAGTACTTACCTGGCAAGCACAGGGTCCTGAGTTCAATTACTGGTACTGAAGAAAAAAAAAAAAAAAAGATTTTTAATGAGACTGAATTAAGTGCTATTATTTTTTAATATTTAATGGATTTCAAGGCTGGGGAGATAGGTCAGTGGCTTAAGTGACTGCCTAGCAAGCACGAGATCCTGCGTTTGATCCCTGGTACCAAAAAAAAAGGATTTTTTGTGGTTTAAACAATCAGTTTCAGTCCATGTTCTCTTCCCTGTGTACCCTTATACCTTACTATTCCTAGATTTTCTCACTGCATGATACCCACAGTGGGTTGTCGATAATTACTTAATGTTATGGTAACTAAAATGAATATTTTTTCACATTAGACAAAAGCAGAGGTAATATAATAAGAATAGATAGTAGGGAGTTTATTGCAATATTTTCACCTATAAAACATATTTCAAATAACATAAAGAATAAACTAAAAATTACGGAAGTATGATTATAGTCCTATTATTATACTTGCTTGCAGATTTGTGTGTGACTTTCTATAAATTTCCTTTACCATCTTAATATCTGGTGGTAAACTTAAACATCGAGATGCATTTGAGCAACTAAAAATAAACATTTTAAATGAATATTTTTTTGTGGAAAAGGGGGCAACAGTGCTTTACAATAGTAGGAAAATTTTTAAATATTTTGTTTGCATATTATTTAGTACAAACCATATCAAGTCAAACAGAAAGATTAATAATCACCTTTGCAGTGACTTCCAGTAAGTCCATACAAAGAGAATTTAGTTGACAGGGAAGCTATCATCAGAGCGTATTTTAGAGCACATAGGTAGTCATTGCCCCTTTCTGCCTCACCCATAAACTTATAGGATGTAAGCCCCTGATAAAGTGTTAGGCTAGAGTTTCTGTACAGGTAGAGAGAAGCATAAATCAATATCTAAAGGCTGCCATCAACATATCAAGTGACTTAACTTCTACTCAAAAATACTAACTAGAAATATATTGGTGTTGACTTGAAGCTGTCCCTACTTTTAACTATCATGGATGAACTAATTCTTCTCTTTTTGTCTAACTGTAAGCCAGTATTTTGTTGGAATGGCTTTCAAACATTGCAATTTTTGAAATTTTCTCTTATTAATATCAAGAGAAAAATCAATTTGTAGTGGAATGCATTGTATATTGAAACCATACACCTGCCAATAACATTTTTCTTTTAGTTGTTCTCAAAGGTGTTTAATATTTTCAAATACAAAAGAAGAAAACACTTATTACAAAGTTGTGTAGTTAAACATGGAAAAAACTAGTTTCTTAGTGATAAACGTGAAATAAATATTAATACTAAGAAAGTAATTCGACCATGCTTTGTGTGTACAAGATTCAGCTATGAAACGATTTCAAAGTTATATTTATTCCGAGAAACACATAGTATTTGGTACAAAATTATTTTCCTTGAAAAAATTTAAAATGCATGCGTACATTTCTTTTTATATTCATATATATCTATATTGGTGATCTAATAGTATGTACTCAAATACCCTTTAATTGCAAGTTCCAATCAAAATAGCCACCTTATCGCTCTCTGAGAGATAAAGAGAGTGGCAGGAGTCTGAGCATGTCCATGTGCACCCACTCCTCTCTTGGTACCTAGCAAAGCAGCAGGGTCCATTGCAGAACCCATCTCCTTTCTATGTTGTCACACACCTCTTACTAAAAGTTTTTAGATTAACAAATGTGATCATCAGTACCAATGTGATGCCTAAGTATCTGTAAACCCTGTACAATTAGCAAGTGATGGCAACATTTTAATGAATAAAATGGGAGAAAAAGACCTATATACACAAAGAGATTGAATGTATGCTAGTACATAACATTCCTTGTATGAGTGTGAACGACATCCCATGAAAAACCACTCTTTAGGACAAATTTGACTTCTAAGCAAGTAGCAGAGCATTCTTCACAGGATTGGTAAAAATAGTTTAATAAAGTAAAAGGCAGAAAAATAAGAGATGGATGCTATAAGGCAGCACACCCTAAGGGTCCCAGTATATCATACTTTCCAGAATAGAGTTTGTAACTGATAAAGTGGTAGAAAGAACAGAAGTCACGAAAGCATCAAAAGCTGAACAGTTCCTCCAATTCCTATGTAATAACCCCACTGCTGTCACAAAACTTCTGCTCCTAACAGGCCACACTGACCTCTGCGACCTCAGTCTGACCAACTATTAGTCGACATCACAAAAGAACCTACACTTTAAATGAAGGCTTGCATCAAAAGCACACTAGTAGCAGCATTTTAGAAGAACAAAGAGAGTTCTTTTGGTTGTGTATCTTAGCAGATCTAGCTATTTATCAAGAAGCTTTAACTTTAAAAGCACACAGCAAAAGGACTTTACCCAAAGCAGTAAGGTATTGAAGTCCTAGAAGGATAGGGTCCAAGAAGTACTTTACTGTTATTTGAAAGTTCTAAATCAATTTGTTATTTCTTAAAAGCCTTTCCATTATGAATAAAAGTAGGTAGCTTGCAAAAATCTATGATGACAATATTTGCGGATTTTCTTTGTGGGGCATTGCACTTAACTTCAATGGGAACTCCCCTAAAAGCAGCCAAACAGTCAATAATCAACCACAAAATTGGGTAACAAAGCACCCAGTAGTCAGCCCACTGGCCAGCTGGGTAATATGGATACAAGCAAGGTGGGGGAATCTCTCATCTACCTTCCTGTGGCCTGTAGAAGTAGCAAAATTCCTTGCTATCTTAATCTTCACAGAGTATCTCTTCAAAGACTCAGGAAATTCTACCGTGGTCTATTTTTTTTCAAGTAATGTAGACAGAGGCCCATCAAAACCTGCATGTTGGGCCAGGGAGATGGCTCAGTGAAATAAGCGCTTGGCTGGCAAGCACAAGGTCCTGAGTTAAATCCCCGGTACTGAAAAAAAAAAAAAAAAAAAACTTGCATGCTTTGGACCCTGACTCTAAACTGACCAAAAGTATGGATGATCATTTCAATAGCATTCTCCAGCAAGAGGACCTACCGCTATATTAAAGCATAGGGTTAGTGAGTCAGCAATTAATCATTTTTCAAAGACTTGTCAAGATACGTGGCTCTAGGAATTGTTGCTCTTATATCTGTTTCACAAAAACTAGATAGCTAGATTATTAAAAGTTGCTATAATCTTAAATTTCTCCTTCCAGGCCAGGGAGATACCTCAGTAGAATAAGTAGTTGCCTGAAAAGTGTAAGGTTCTCAGTTCAATCTCTGGTACCGCAAAATAATAATAATAATAATAATAATAATAATAATAATAATAATAATACAATAAATTTATCACTCCGACATATGATAACAAGCTGTGCATCAGAGCCCCAAACCTTTGCTTTGTAGGGTTATCTGGCATTTATTCCTGATGATCTAAAGCTCAGCCTCAGTCAACAGTTGTGACATCTTCCCTGGTGCTCAGGAAGTAGGACTGCTCTATCTTCATACCAGTTGGATATCTTACCTATTTAAAAGATGTCTTCATTTTTAATTGACATTTTAAAATATTTTACAGTATTGAATATACCTAATACTATGTAGCATTATTGTAAATTGTGAAAAAAATACTTGTGAATCAACTCATTAAGTATTCAGTAATTAGATAATTACTGTAGTAGGTTATCTGTGTTCTGCAAAAATCCTTAGAGAGGTATCAATCAATTTTGAAAATATTTTTGTCAAATTGAAATATAAATTTGGTGTTTTGTTTGAGTGAAGAGCAAGTTTTTGTTTAACCATTTTTCTTAAAAAGACTAATAATTTTTCCACTTTAACTCATAGGCCATGGTTATATAATGTTTATTGTTTATTCTGTTATTAGTCCCAAAAGTCTATTCTCTATTTAAATATCCTATATGATGATGAGATGATTGTGCAAAGTATAAGTGATTTATAGAAATGCTTTTATAAATTTTGCTTGAAGTTAATTTCAGCATTTTGGCCTAGGATTACCACTAAAGTTCCTGTTAATCAAGGCAATAAAAGAAAAATATATTTTGTGTGTGTTTTTTTTTAATATTGGTAAACTAAAGAATACCAGTAAATGGGGATGAAGCTAATTTATTTCCTAAAATATGCTTATTTATTATAAATTACATTAATGAAAGGTTTTAAACGGTAAAATATTATAGAACAATGAAGTATCATTAGATTCTATCCTGAACAACTACTACTACTGCAAGCCGGGCGTGGTGGCTCACGCCTGTAATCCCAGCACTTGGGAGGCTGAGGCAGGAGGATTAGTGTGAGTTCGAGACCAGCCTGGGCTACAAAAGTAAGCTCAAGGTTAGCCTGAGCTGCATAGTGAGACCCTGTCTCAAAAAAAGACCAAAAAAAAAAAAGAACTACTGCTACTCCACTAAACTAATGCTACATAAATGTATATATATATTTTTAATAGGATAAATGTCATAGGTGGTCAATTTTCTAAGGAAACAATGGAGTGAAGGCTCAGCTTATAGTTTAAAAGGTGATTAATTTCAATAAAGCACATAATATCAAAGCAAAAAATAATACTTATGGAACATTTGATTAATTTTTTTGTAAGAAATGAGCACATGTCTCAGTTACACTTCTCTAGTTCTGGGACAAATATCCGATCCCCAAAATGAAGGAAGGAAAGGTTTATTTAGCTCACAGTTACTGGAGGTTTCAGTCCATATTTGGCTGGCTCCAAGGCTGAGTGAAACAGGGCAGAGAGCAGCAGTTCATGGAGGTGGAACAGCACAAATGGTGACAGAGGCAACCAACAAACCCAGGCAACCAAGAGCAACAGCAAGTGAGTCAGTTTCTCTGACTCTCTTATGTTACTTTCAGGCTCTCTGCCTCAGGATATCCACCTTGGACCACATCCATAATCCCAGCAGCACTAAAATCCATAATTGCAGTAGTACTAAAACACATAATCCCAGTGGATCATGAGTGAGTCTCAAACTCCAGAAGTCCCCCACCCCGTGACTACATGAGGCTCTAGGGGGACATTGAGACACAAACCACAACAGAACAGTTATGAATAAATGAGTTTACTTTTTACTTCACTCTTTTGAGGATATTGTTTTCAAGGTAAGTTACATGCAGAGTGCACACAGTTTTCTTTTTCTATGCTTATGTTTACAAATATACATAACAAATATACATTGATTGAAAACTCAATGATATTTTCCTAAACACTAAAGAAAGAGATGTTATACAATTAAAAATGTCAAAGTGCTATTAGTAACATCAGCAGATCTCTGTACTCTAGTGGATGCCTCTGATAAATAAAAGCATCTATGGAGAGGGCCAATATGAATCACTAAACAGGGTGAGGTAAGCAGTGCCTACAGAGAAACAAAACTTGATTCCATGTAAGAGTGTAGAGTAAGTCCATATGGCATGCATAACAAGGAACTGACTTCAGTGCTTTTCTATGGAAGCAAATTTAATGACTTAAGCAATAACTTTATACAGTTAGCATGGTAGCTATTAATGGATAAATACATGGTTTTAAACTGCTTAAAGACATTAGAACAGCCTGTTCACTTAACTTAGTTTAAAAGTTTTCTATTAAAGTCTTATTGATCCTGTGAGTTTGCATTATGAATAGAGGAAGAACTTTTTTTTTAGAGACTCCATGACGATAGACCATATAGTCCCCACGGTGGTTGGATATCTTTCTATTGTCATAATGGAAAAAGAGATAAATTAAAAAAAAATAAAGATGAACAAATGCTGCTTCAAAGTGAACTACATTTTCTTCTTTTGGCAAATAGATTCCTTGGAGCTTGTCACACTTGGTAGAAAAGGAGATGGCCTACACTATTCTGCATGGCACATACAGAAGGGCATTTTTGAGGGTATTTTATCTAAATGGCCACGGTAGCGCCACAGTGCATATATTGTTTTGTATTAACTCTTAGTGTATTGAGAAACATAACTTGTAGTACTGTCAGAGAGATCCTAGCAAGAAGAGCCAGGGGGTCCGAGAGAATAATGCTTGGTGTCAAAGCAACATAAGAACAACCAGAGAGGGGCCCGGCAGGATGGCTCAGTGGTCTAAAGCACCTGCTTGGGAAAGCTTGGGCGGCTGCAGGGACCGCGGTTCGATCCCCGGCACCACATGCTGCGCCAGCCCTGCTCTCAGAGCAGGCTGAGCCGGCCATAAAAATGAGTGAATAAACAAATAAAGGTTCTGAAACAAGAAATAAATAAATAAATAAAGAACAACCAGAGAGATGTTACCAAGTGTCTATTTCATAACCAAAAAGTTCATTTTTAATTGTATTTCTAGGAAGCCAAGATTTCTGATATCAGCAGGTAGTTAGGTGCCCACACATCTTGACACCTTAGAAATCACCAGCCAAGTTGATGCAGTTCTGTGGGATAAGAAAAATGAGTCGATTCAGGGTAGCAGCTCTCTGGTGGAAAACTAGAAGAGAGGATGGCAGGGTGACTAGGACTCCATGTATCTGCTTTCTAATCAGTGTCACTCAGTCACGGTGTGACACAGTGAGCACATTGCTTGATGGCATTTGCTTTCCTCTCTCTCTGCACTGCATCCTTGGTGGTGTGTTACAGCATTTCATGCTCTTGGCTGCTTCCTGTGGCCCTCACTTATGTGGAAGTCACTTTTCAGAAACACTAAGACAGAGAGACTCCCTGTGAGAAATAGGAAATGCCTACCAAACAAGCAACATTAAAAAAAAAAAAAATCTCTCCAGCTGCATATCACCATTATGCATAAATCCTCAAGTTGGAATGCCTCTACCAAGTCAGAAAAGCAACAAAAGACCCAGTTGTGTGTATTCCTACTAGTAGGAGAAGGAAGACTGAGAGGAACAGAAGAACAGAAGGAAGCTTCTGAGAGGAACAGAAGAAAAGGCAAAGGCATACCTCTCTGGTAGGACTTCAAAGGCCTAACAGACTTCTTGGTCACAGATGCTAAAGCCGGGGTTCAGGAGCAAGTAATTTATTAAACAAGTCTCCCTTGGAGAAATGATGGAGGGCATGGGAAAGCAGAGCAGGCCTTGTGAGAAACCAAGCCACGGAATCAATCCAGGCACTGTCCCAGCCTCAGCCTCAACATGCATGAAAGTATGCAGGATTTATTGTACTCAGACTTTGACTTATTTTTTTGAAAGATGAGTAAATAAATCTACTAACAAAATATGAATGTTTAGTTGGTAGTTTTTAAGTCTTGAGAGTTTACAGTGGACAAAGTCTTGCTTTTCATTGTATACATTAGTATTTTCAGACAGATCCATATTTAACTTTATAAAAGCAAAGCTGTATCTGCCTCAGATGGCTCAAATAACAACTTTAAAACCAGGTCCAATCCTTAGTAACCATACGTCTGTGTCAAAAAACACTAGCATAATTTGGCATAATTTAAAAAGTTTGCTGATGAAAGCTCTACAGCTGAGAGCCAAATATGGCAAAGCATGATCTCGCTTTCTGCTTTATACATGCAAATGCAGACTGGCTCATAGACTAGAGAAAGCAGTTATTCTTAGTCAATTTTGACAGTGCAATTTTGGATTAAAAATTGTCCAGTAACGAACTGTTTGAAAACAGGGCAAGTCACTATAATGCTCTAACTCATATCATTAATCTAAAGGTTCCTTTTTTTACAAAAATGAACTTAAAATAAAAAAGCATGGCATGTTTGGGTAAGCTATGAAAAGATTTTCAATGCCATAAACTACAGTAAATTGAAAATGAAAATCCAATGTAAAATTAGGGAAATTGATGACTAGTATTTTAATTATTAAGTAATAATTAAAAGATATTTACTTATTTGTAGATAAGTCTCTTGAAAGTATTTACCTTTCCAGTTTTTGAGCCACAGTTCCTAGTTTAAAGTAGGCATTCCATAAATATCTTACTCGAATGAAGGAAAACTATCAAAAAGGTGAATAAACAGACAAACGTG
This sequence comes from Myocastor coypus, assembly GCA_004027025.1. NCBI lineage: Eukaryota > Metazoa > Chordata > Mammalia > Rodentia > Myocastoridae > Myocastor > Myocastor coypus. The sequence goes on from PVJA010011883.1 coordinate 41,639, forward strand.
AACTAATTTTAAAAATCTAGGGATCACAGTAAATATTGAACTAGCTACAAAAGACAACTTATGATCAAATTAGCATAAATAACCCACTTTAAGAAGGCTTTTTTTTTTTTTTTTCTGTACCAGGGATTGAACTCAGGACCCTGCACTTGCCAGGCAAGTGTTTATCCTACTGAGCTATCTCCCTAGCTCCAAGCAGTAAATGTTTAACACATCAAATTTTTAAAGACATAATTTCTATTGTATGTGAAGTGTCTGTATATAAATTTTGCATTCAAGCTCATGTCTTTCTCTGTTTTAAAACCAACTCTTTGATTTACTGACTCTTTGTCTATTAAATTAGTCTCCACTGCACTAACTTCTGCTGTAGTCTTTCCCATTTGTTTTGTCATATGAGCCTTTAACTTGACTTATTCTTTTTGTCTTTTCCCTGCTTCTAGGAGTCTAAAGTTCAACAGTAGGTTGTTTACTTGAGTTTGTTCTTTTTTTTTTTTTTTTTCTGATTTGAGTATTTACCACTACAAATTTCCCTCAAAGGATTGCATTCATTGTATCCCATCAGTTCCAGTATATTATACTGGTACTATTATTTTATTGTTAAATGTCTAACTTCTTTTTTAACTTAATCTGTTAAAACATTAATTAATTTTCATATGTTAATTAATTTTCATATGTTCATGAAACTCTGTGGTTCCTTTTACCGTTGATGTTTCACTTCACTGCACTAGATTTGATAATATATGTAGTGATTCTAACTCCTGAAGAATATTCTATGAGCTAGTATGTAGTCTGTTTTTGAAAATATGCCATGTGCAGCTGAGTAGAATGTGTATTCTGATGTCATGGGGTAGAACACTCTAGAGATATACTGAAAGCATTTATTCAAAACTTCAGCCCAGATCTGGTATTTCTTTGTTCATTTTTTTGTCTAGATTATCTGTCTATATGTGGCCATGGGTATGGAGGTTCATGATTACAATTAGGGATTCTTTGATATTGTCATAACAATTAATATTTGTTTCACAAAGTTGGAGATTTTCCTTTTGAAGATTTCCACTTCTCAATTTCTGCATGCTTATTTACAACATGACTTTCTATACACACCTACTTAAATTGAGGGTGGCAGAACAAACTGCTTTGCACACAACTCCTTGTAGGTAGTAGAGCTCAGTAGTTCACACATAACCTAAGGTCAATAGTGCTAACCAATTCTAAGAAACCAAATATTTAAATGGAAAGCATAAGACGTAAAGAGCTCATACAAACCTTAAATTAAAAAAGTATTTTATGAATTAACTATATCCCAATAAAATATAACCTTTGATTTTCATAGAAATTCTAGTTTAATTTAGATTATCTTTCAGGAAGTTGAGTCTCCTGACAAAGGCCAAAACGATATTTTATTTTAAATTAAGATTAGAAACAATGACATTTTATAGCTCCAATCATTTGTTTTTCAGTAGATAATTATAAAGGACACCAAGCCTTAACATTTAACTTAGTTTCCAAAGACTAAAAAGTGTATAGGAAGTATTTTTATTTATCAATTTATAGATGATTTCATCTACAATTATTAATACTGAAAGCTGTATACTTTGCTACAAAATTAATCTTCAGAAAGCATCCATAGGTAAATGCTCTTTGAAAGAAGCTTTTCTAAAATCCTGAGTACATCTACTTTGATAACAGTGCATTTATGTATTTGTGTTCACAATATAAAGGAAAATAGAGTTAATTTTTCAAATAAAAATCATTATAGTTGAAAACACAGTGCCATTAACCCCACTCAAAATATTCCCTCTCACTTATTCCATCATTCTTGGAGCTTTCTGAAGCAATTCTATAAGTCCGCATCCTAAGCATGTTTATGAAGTAGGATAAAAAATACAGATCAGGGTGCTGCTGAGTGACAGCCAGCAGAACAGCAGTCCTCATTCTTGGGATGTGATACTATGTGACTACCTGCTCCTCCTCAAGGTCAAAATGACCATGAAGGTAAACATTTCTTTTTTTTTTTAAGAAAGCCATTTATTTATTTATTTATTTATTTCATTTTGCTGAGCTGGGGATTGATCCCAAGCCCTTGCACTTGCCAGGCAAGTGCTTATTCTACTGAGCTATCTCCCCAGGCCCTGTGAAGGTAAACTTTTTTGAGTCAAGTCAGAATAACAAACTAGTCAATACACTGCCACCAAAATACATGAAGAGGACTTCTAGAACGTTTTACATTTAAATATTTATTCTATGTTTTGATCATATTCCACACTATAGATTATATAGAGAGAGCTAATACAAACAGATCAAAGTATTGGTTTTTATGATAACTCAGCACTTCTTAAACACATAAGGAACTGTAGAGAGTATTCTTAGAAACATAACAGTATAGTAAAGTATAGTGGTATCCTCCTATAAGTGCAGCACTCTAGGAAGCTGAGGCAAGAGATTCCTAATTTTGATACCAGTTCTTAAGGGACTTAGTGTTTTCTTGTTTCAAAGTAAAAAAATAACTGAAAAAGTGTTATGAAGTTAGCTCAGTGTTAAGAACCTGGATTCAATTCTAACTTCTCATTTCCCTCCAAAGGAATATTTTATGCACATACTTTGTGTCAGAGAATTCAGCTGTAGATATGATAAATCGGTACTGGAATTAGGAACTTAAACTGAAGCATGTTTGAATCCACTGCACGAATTTTATATACTACGATAGAGACTCACCCATGATTACTGAGAACAGAAATGTGGCTGTTTCAAATTCAGATGAATTTTAAATGTAAAATGCACTCTGGCTGCCATCACTATGAAACGGAGTAACTATTTCAATACTGTTTACATTCATCATATGCTCAAAGGATGGTACTTGATGTGCAATGCTCTAAGTATTGTGATAATTAATCTATTTTTTCCCCAATTCAGTTCCTAGAAAATTTAAATTATACACCGGGGTTATCTATTGCTTGGTTTCATTTGGGTTTCCCATGCTGCACCATGCTCCACCCTCCAGCTTTCTTTGACAAATCAAGAGGGAGACTCAGAAGTATTCATCCTTTTTTATGACAAATCTTTGCCAATGGCTCACTTTTTGGATCTCTTTTATGAAAGATTTTATGTCCTTTGCTTAAATTTAGCTATTTATATGCATATATCATGTAATTAAAAATAAGCATCTGTTCATCTTGGAATAAGAAGGAAGGAGGAAAGAAAACAGGTCCTCTTCCTAAACATATTTAAGAAGTAGGATAAAAAAATACAGATCATGGTGCTATTAATCTTAAATCAGCTCTCTCTTAAATGATTATTTCTCAGGAATGCCTTCATCAGTAAATTAGATGCATAAGCCTAAGTATTCCATGGTTTCTCTTATAAGAGAAACCCAAACTATAAAGAACAAAATCAAACATACAAAAAATGAAGGAGGGAGATCTTTTCTTTCAAATGAGAATGGGAATGAGATACAAAGGGTGAAGAGAAGAGAAAAGGAATGAATAAAAGGGAATTAAAGAGAAAAGTGGAAGCATAGAACCTTTGCAAACAGGAAGGGGAACAAGTGTTGGAGAAACCAGAGATGGCTGACAGGCAAGTGGACAAAAAAAGGAAAACATACATACATATCTATATCTTTATCTATCTATCTGTCTATCTATCTATCTATCTATCTATATATATATATATAGTATATATACATATATACTATATATAGTATATATATATATAGTATATATGTATATAGTATATCTACAGTATATATACAGTACATATATAGTATATGTACTGTAAACATATACTAATAAAAAATTAATCATTTATTTATTTATTGTGCAGGCTCTCACTATGTCTTTCCGCCTCCTTGTGATCCTCCTGACTTGTGCCTCCCTAGTGCTGGGATTACAAGCATGGGCCACCATGCCTGGACTCTTCCACCAGCTCATTGTATCCGAGGGCAGGACTAGCACAGCATACAGTGCCAGGAATCAAACTCTGGCCCCTGTGCTTACCTTGGCAAACACTTAGTCAACAGTCCTCTAAAAAAAATTTTTAAAGAATTTTTTTTTAAGAATTTTATTTATTTATTTATTTATTTATTTATTTATTTATTTATTCATTCATTCATTCATTCATTTATTCTTGTTTCAGAACCTCTGTTTGTTTATTCACTCATCTTTATGGCTGGCTCAGCCCGCTCTGAGGGCAGGACTGGCTCAGCATGTGGTGCCGGGGATCGAACCGCGGTCCCTGAAGCCGCCCAAGCTTTCCCAAGCAGGTGCTTTAGACCACTGAGCCATTCTGCCCGGCCCCTAAAAAAATTTTTTAAAAGAAAGAAAAATTGCCGGGCGTGTTGGCTCACGCCTGTAATCCCAGCACTTGGGAGGCTGAGGCAGGAGGATCGCTGCGAGTTCGAGACCATCCTGGGCTACAAAAGTGAGCTCAAAGCCAGCCTGAACTGCACAGTGAGACCCTGTCTCAAAAAGCCAAAAAAAAAAAAAAAAAAAAAAAAAAAAAAAAAAAAAAAAAAAAAAAAAAAAAAAAAAAAAAAAAAAAAAAAAGAAAGAAAAATTGCTCAGAAGTGGGAAAAAAAAAAAAAAAAACAGTTTGTGGTAAACCCAAGCAATCACTTTTTTTATAAAAATAAAGCTTTATTAGAACATATCCCTAGCCATTCATTTCTGTGTCACCTGTGGCTGCTAAATGTACTAGTGAAGCTCAGCAGCGTCTATGACTTGGAGTTCTCATATGATTAGTACTTTGCCTTTCATGGACAACATTTGCCAATCATGAGGTAATTTATGTCAAGAGTTAGTGGTGATGCCTTCTTGGAAATCTTCCACCTCAGATATGATTTACACTAGAAAAACACTTTCATTTGTGAAATAGCAAATCCTTTTAAAGCTATCAATTACTCCAATTTGCTTCATATTGCATTTGTAAAATCATTCCTTATGTTGTAATAAACACGTTTAGAATAACAGTCCAGGATCCTTACTGTATCTCTCAGTAAATACACTGGAGCAGAAAAGAAACTTCCTTATATCTTCTGACATATTGGAATAAGCCATCTCTTAAAGTTATTATCCATCGGAGGCCTCTAGAGACTGCAAGACTTCACTACAGGCATGTCTAAAACAGCTGCTATAAGATTTTCAGTGTCAGAAGTGTCACTGCAGAGAAAATGAAAGATTCTCACTAAAAGGAAGGAAGCTATTTACAGAAAATACATTGTGGAATGAAGCACTAGAAAAATAATGCAGGTATAACATATGGTCTATGGGTACAGAATGTTTTGCATTTTTATTTTATCTTGCAACAAGTAAGGTGATTTAAATAGCATGGAAGGTAAAGCAAATTCTCATCTTATTTGAGGAAATACTTGGACATAATCAGTTGGCCTCAACTTTCCTTGATTTGGAAATAAATAAAATTAAAATTAGTCTTAAAGAAGGCATTCTTTTGCAAACATATTATGAAAGTATATGAAACTATTTACTTCTTTGTACTGATGGCATTACAAATAGCTATTGCTAACATTTCACATTTTAGAGCCCTATGTATACATTCATGTAAAACCAAGTCATAGAAGGGACATCTAGATAGCTCAGGGGGTTAAAGTGTCTGCATAAGCAGATGCCAGGAATAGGGTTTGATTCATGGAGTGTTTTGCAGGCCCTGCCCCTGGGTGATGCTGAAATGGTGATTGAGATTGGGCATGGTGGAGTGCCCCTGTAACCCTAGGCTGAGAAAAGGAGGATCATTATGAATAGGATCTATGTATTGAGACCCTATAGACTCTGTATTAAATACATGAAAAAACTGAGTCAGAGAAAATATACACAGTAGGAATATTACTGAAATTTTCAAATATTTTTATGAAATTATACAAGGAATTGCTTATGATCTAAGGTATGATTTACAAAGGTAAACCAATATATAAATAAGGTTAATTGAAATAAACATTTCCTTGGGGTGGCACATTTGCTTCAATAAGTAGTTAAATGTGGGGGAATCAAGATTTAAAGTCAGGAAAGTCATTAAAGTACTTCAAGAATTATTTGAGTGAAACATACTGTGGTAAGCAAAATTGAGATTGCCTTTTATTTTACTCTGAAATTCTAAAGAAGTATGTTTTACAACATTAGTTCTTTTTTTTTTCACTAAACACAAAATGACACAATGTTGAACAGAAAGAAAAAAACAACTACAGTTACTTCTCTTACTTTTTAATTTTAAAGAAAATAACAAAGACAATAAAAATGAGAGAATTTCAAAATAAGATAGGAAATTAAAAATGTAATTTGTAAGAGCCGTTAGAAAGAATTTTTCCTGTCAAACTGTCTAATGCAAATGTTTAAAAAAATTCATTTTTGTAAGTAGTCATCTTAAATACATAGAGTCATTTTATGACATAGTTTAAATTGGCAAATGAATCTGGTAAAATTCTATAAGCCCTTAAGTATGGCAATGATTACACCAGCTGTGACATTTCCATACTAGAAAATATATGGCATCTATGAAAATATAGATATATACTTATCTGACTTGGCAAAGGAAGATATTTTTATGGTGTATTATTATATAAGAATAGCAAAATACACAATATATAATAAAGTAATGTCATTTAGATGGAGGAAGTACATAGGTCAATGTGTTGATAGTGGCCACTTCTATGGGAAGAAGAGACTGAAGTAAAGAAAAAAGCTTTCATTGGTATTATATGATTCTATAATACTTGGAATTTTAAAAAGTTAAGATGCCTTGCTCTTGAAATAAAAGACAATACTTCCAGATCTATAATACCAAAATAAATTCTGGAGTACAAGGTAAGCCAGGGGGTGCCAGGCATGGTGGCACATGCCTGTAATCCCAGCTATTGGGAGGCTGAAGCAGGAGGATCAGTGTGAGTTAGAGACCAGCCTGGGCTACAAAAGTGAAGTCAAGGCCAGCCTGAACTACATACCGAGGCCCTGTCTCAATCTCAAAAAGACAAAAAAGTAAAAAAAAAAAAAAAAAAAAAAAAAAAAAAAAAAAAAAAAAAAAAAAAAAAAAAAAAAAAAAAAAAATGCACGGATCAAAACAATCTTGAATTTTAAATTACAATACCAAATTATAGTGATAAAAATAGTATGATGTAAGAAAGAAAAAAAAAAAAAAACAAGACTTGTGGCTCAGGATAGAAGAAACAGAACCAAATCTAGGTATACTCAGCTCATTATTTTTGATGAAGGGGATCAAATTGTTTTGCTGGAAAAATATAGCTCCACTGATAAATGGTGCTGAGAAAATGCCTATCCATGTGCCCATTGATGAGCCTAGATTCATATTTTTTGGTATGTACTAAACTAAACTAAAAATTGATCAGGTCGAGGGAGATAGCTCAGTGGAATAAGCACTTGTCTGGCAAGTGCTGGATCCTGAGTTCAATCCCTGATACCGCAAATAAATAAATAAATAAATAAATAAATAAATAAATAAATAAGATAAAAATTTATCAAAGCTCTAAACATTAAAACAGAAACACTTAATTTGCTCAAAAATAAAATGTGTAAAACTTTTGAAGACATAGAGATATTTGAATATTTCATGAGCAAGACTTCAGTTGCATAATAATAATAGTATCAAGAATCAACAAATGGGATAACTCCCAGTAGTCAGGCTTCTGAAATCAAAACAAAACAAAACAAACAAACAAATAATAACTAAAAAAAAAACCCAGGGCAGAGTGGCACACACCTGAGAATCTGAGGCCAGTCTGGGTTCCCTGCCTCAAAACAAAGGAACAATAAACTATGGCACAGCCAAGGAAATCACTAAAAGAAAGAGGAGGCAACATATAGAATGGCAAAGAATTTTGCCAGGAACTCCTCTGAAAAAGACTAACACTAAGAATGCAAAAGAAAAAAAAAAACTGAAAAAGAAAAGGTGCCCCAAATTGAAAGATCCAATTAAAAGATGGGCATGAAAAATGAATAGATATTTCTCATATGAAGAAATATAAACCTCCATTAAATTCGTGAAAAGAAAATCAATATGGCTGGCCATCTGAGAAATGCAATTTAAAACAATACCGAGATTCCATGCTCATTACAGAAAGGGTGGTTGCCATTGAAGAATCAACCAAGAGCAAATGTTTGTGAGTCTGTGGAAGGAATGGAAACTTTTGCATTGTTAGTGGGACTGTAAAATGATACAACCACTATGAAAATCAGCATGGAGAGTCTTCAAAGACTTAAAGTAGAAATTTCACTTATCCCAGGTACTGATTCTCTAGTTATCTTCCCCACTAGATAAAGATGTTATAATGATGCATGCTCAGACAGCTCAGCTGACTAAAGTGCCTGCTTTGGTAGCCACAGGAGCTGGGGGTTTGATACTCAGCCTGCCATGCTGGCCTTGCCCCCAGTGTGCACTGAGACTGGGTGTGGTGGCTTGTGCCTATAATCCCAGTGCTTAGGAGGCTGAAAACAGGAGGATTACTACGAATCCAATCTATGTAGTGAGAGCCTGTAGACGCTATACCAAATACTACTACTACTACTAATAATAATAATAATAATAATACATGCATACCCATGTTTATAGCAGTACATTTCATAATAACTAGATCTTGGAAACAGTCTATGTGTCCATCAATAGATGAATGGATGAAAATTGCTGTATTTGTATACAATGGAGTAATACTTCACCATAAAAATGGTAAACTAGAATTATTTGTAGGAAAATGTATACACTTTGAGAAAATAATGTTTTGTTTTGTTTTGCAGAATCAGGGATTGAACTCAGGATCTTGCACTTGCCAGGAGAAAATAATGTTAAGTGAAGTAATTCCAACACAAATGCTTAAATATCTCAAGGATTTACTTACATATATAAAACATAATACTTATGATACATATATTATATAGCATATTATACGTTAAAAACAAGAGGCAGATAATAGGGAAAAAGTAATATTATGATCCAATTGAGTGTGGAAACTGCGTCCAAGAGTGTAACTGAATTTTGCATAAGTATCTTGCATGCTTTCAATGTTCTTTGGCCTCTTAGTCCAGTTTGCATCCTATATATGTGATAATTATCTTACAAAGTTTTATAAAAGAATGAATCTGAAGTGTTACAGTAATACAGGATATTAAAATGTGCATGTTTGTGTACTAAACCCCTACAGTGAATATAATCACTATGTACTGTAAACAGGTGCTTATAAAAGTAAAATACATATATATTTATAAATGTATTTATGGATAGATAAAATACAGCCACAAACAAAAGCACAGTAGTACTTTTACCAACTAATAATTTCAATGTAAGAATTAGTTCACTTTTATTTTGAGAAGCAACTTGTTTTACTTCTGCTGATTATTTAGACAGATTCATGTGGTCTGGATGTGTCCTACAAAACTGACACTCTGATACTTCGCATATGGCATGACAGTTAAAAGTAGCATCTGTAGGAAGTACCTGTGTAACCAGAGCAGAGCACTCATGAGCAGGATTAGTGACTTTATAAAAGGTCTAGAGAGAAGTAGCGAGCCCCTCTGCCCTTCCTCTGCAGGACTCAGAACTCTTTAGCGTAGAAACCTGGCTCTCACCAAAAACTGAACCTGCCACTGCCTTGATCTTACAATTTCCTGCCTACAGGAACTGTGTGCAGTACATTTCTATTATTTTTAATTATTCAGGTATTTTGATAAGAGCAGCACAAATGACTAGGCCTTATGTCAACTGACAGAACATGAGAACGTTCATCAAATAAAGATGACCTCCAAAATAAGTTTCAACTTTTTTCATAGGTAGCAGATCTCTAACATTTTATTTTAGCTGTTGAACTCTCAACTGTGGTATATTTTTAAATAGGATAAACAAAAACGTACAGCTCTCATTACACATGGCAAATGAAATTTGAGGGACTTTATGGCAACAAATCCGTGGCATGCCACTTCTAGGATGCCTATCACACAGTTGCCTAAAGGAGAAAGCTCGCATGTAAGGGGTCATCAAGGGTTATTTGAAGAAAATTCTGTTCCTCTTGCCCACAGATAAATGACCAGATGATGGACAGAGCACATGAAGATTTAATTTTTCCAGATTTATTGAGGTACAATTGACAGTAAAATTCTCTATATACTCAGGGTATAAAGTAGGATATTTTGATATAAATATGTATAGTGAAATGATTTCTATAGTCAAGCTAATTTCCATATCCGTCATCTGAGAAAGTTAGCACTTTGTTTATGTGTGTGGTGAGGACGTTCTGATCTATGTTTCATATGTCAAAAGTATAGATATAATATTAACTACAATCACTATGTTGGTCACCCAATCTTTAGTTAGAACTTACCCCTCATCCAAAATGGGAGCATTCATAGTTTCACAGACATCTGCCATTTCTATCTTCTCTCTAGTCTCTTGTAAGATGGTTCTACTATCTACTTCTATGTGCTCAGCTTTATTTATTATTTTATTTTTTATTTTTTAGATCTCATATGTTACTGAGATGATACAGTAATTGTCTCTGGGCCTGGCTTGTTTCATTTATTTTTTTCATATAAGTCATATGATGGATGTATTTTTCTTATCTGTTAATGGACACTAGGTCAGGTTCCTTATCTGCTTGTTTTGAACAGAACTGCATTTGGCACATGAGCATAGATATCTTTTTAAAAGTAAGAGTATCAGCCATGTTTATTCTGCTCAGAAAGATTCAGATGCGGTATAACTTTTGTATCCATGTTAAAGTATATTTAATTATTGATAACCTTGTATTTACATCATTCCAAAAGTCAAGTGCCTTCTGACACTTTTTAAAGACCACAGTATCCATGGAGACATATCGATTTTTAAGATGCCATGCAGTCACTTAACCCCACCTGAAATAATGGTCATCAAAAGCACTTCCATTCAATATAAATGATGTGGTCCAATTTCCAGAAAACTATTAAGCTCTTCATCCATTTTGTGAGTGCACCATGAATTGAAGATAAATCATAAATTTCAAAATGTTGAAAAGGACAATATATTTGATGTGTACAATGACATATAATGCAACTCTTTCAATCAATAATTTTTTGAGATGTCCCTTATGTGTTCCAGTTGGCCTCACAGCTACAGTTCTCTATCTCAGCTTCTGGAGCCACTCTGATTTTTTTTTATAACAAGGAAAACATAAAAGTACATAAAAGTAAGTCATTTTGTTTTGCACATCCTTCTGATACTATTTCAAACATTGAAATTTACCAAGTGTTGTAATTAGTACAAGAGAACTGACACGCTTTGGACATTTTGGGAGAGTGTAGAATATCAAAACTTTTTATAAAGGCATTTTTAGCACTGCATCAAAATGGAAATAGAAAAATATTCTTCATTAAACAGAATCAATCAATTTTGAGGACATACTGAGCAAAATGGGCACAGAAAAGTACATGACAATATTACACAATTCTCAATAAAAATTTGAACATGGAAAAGTAAAGCTAATTAATATAGATAGCAGTTGCTATTGAAGTTGGTTGGGGATCGGGTGGGCATGGTGGTACACTCCCATACTCCCAGCACTTGGGAGGCTGAGGCAGGATGTCTTTTTTTTGTGAGTTCACGACTGTCCTGGGCTACATAGAAGCTCAAGGCCCCCCTATCCCAGAAAGAAAAAAACTTGACTTGGGGAAGGGAAATGAACAATGAGAGGAGCTCTGAGAGTGACTTCTCAGCTGCCAGTTATGCTCTCTTGCTTGTTCTGGGTTGTGGTTACATTTCATGTTCAATTTGTGAAAACTCATCAGGCTTTATTTTCATGTTTGCACTTCTCTGTGTATATAAAAAGTTTCTTTTTTTTTTTTTTTTTTTTTTTTTTTTTTTTTT
>PVJA010011884.1:8431-43630 GCA_004027025.1 Myocastor coypus
AAAAAAAAAAAAAAAAAAAAAAAAAAAAAAAAAAAAAAAAAAAAAAAAAAAAAAAAAAAAAAAAAAAAAAAAAAAAAAGGAAAGGAAAAGAAAGAAAACAACAGCTCTCCTAAAAAATGAGAGAAAGTTTTTGAGTTTTTAAAAATCTCTCTCTGGGCCCGGCAGGATGGCTCAGTGGTCTAAAGCGCCCGCTTAGGAAAGCTTAGGCAGCTTCAGGGACCACAGTTCGATCCCTGGCACCACATGCTGCACCAGCCCTGCCCTCAGGGCGGGCTGAGCTAGCCATAAAAATAAATAAATAAACAAAGTTCTGAAACAAGAAAAAAATAATAAAAAGAAAGAAAGAAAGAAAAAGGATGCATTTCAAAATGGGTCTATTGAACAAAAAAATTGAAAAAAGAAAAAAAATCTCTCTTCCTTTTTTTTTTTTTGGTCTTTTTTATTTATTTTTTCTTGTTTCAGAACTTTTGTTTGTTTATTTATTTTTATGGTTGGCTCAGCCTGCCCTGAGGGCAGGGCTGGTGCAGCATGTGGTGCCGGGGATCGAACTGTGGTCCCTGCAGCTGCCTAAGCTTTCCTAAGCGGGCGCTTTAGACCACTGAGCCATCCTGCTGGGCCCTTTTTTGCCTTTTTTTTGTCTTTTTTTTTTTTTGTCTTTTTGAAACAGGGTCTCACTATGCAGTTGAGACTGGCCTTGAGCTCACTTTTGTAGCCCAGGCTGGTCTCGAACTCGCACCAATCCTCCTGCCTCAGCCTCCCGAGTGCTGGGTTTTTTGCCTTTTTGAGATAGGGTCTCACTATGCAGCTCAGGCTGGCCTTGAGCTCACTTTTGTAGCCCAGGCTGGTCTTGAACTCTCACCGATCCTCCTGCCTCAGCCTCCCGAGTGCTGGGATTACAGGCGTGCGCCACCACGCCCGGCCTTTTTTGTCTTTTTGAGACAAGGTCTCACTATGGCTTTGAGCTCACTTTTGTAGCCCAGGCTGATCCTGGTCTTGCACTCACTTCGATCCTCCTGCCTCAGCCTCCCAAACTCTCTCTTTCTTATTAGATTTTTTTTTTTTTTTTTTGAGACAGGATCTCAGTGTGTAGCCCAGGCTGGCCTTGAACTTGAGGTGGTTGTCTCACCTGCTCAGTATGGTGATTGTAGATGTGTACCCCCATAACCAGCTCTGTTTATGCATGGGTAGTTTCTTTCCAGTGTCTACAGAATTGGAATCTTCCACATACAGGGTGTTATGGTTTGTGTCTGTTTATCTCCCCAAAGCCTCATGTAATCATGGGGTGAGGACTTCTACAGTTTGAAACTAACTCATGAACCACTGGGATTATGGATTTTAGTACTGCTGGAATTATAGGTTTTAGTACTCCTGGGATTATGAGTGTGTGTACCTTCCCCAGCCTGAATGTAATGTAAGAGAGACACACAGACAGATTTTCTCTGTTGCCATTGTTAGTCCACCACCATGAACTGCTGCCCTGTGCCATGAGCCAGTTTGTGTTGGAGCCAGCCGAGTATGGATTGAAACCCCCAGTAACTGTGAGCTAACTAAACCTTTCCTTCATTCATTTGAGTGTTGAGTATTTGTCCCAGCAATGAGAAAAGAGTAACTGAGACACAGGGGAAGTAAGGTGAGTCACTACTCAGAGCTATCTTGTTTCCACGCTGATATTTTTGTATGCGAATGCTGACTCCTTTGCACCTTCCTGGTTGAGTATGGATGGTCGATGGGAGTCACCCTGGAGCTACAGTCCCTCCAGGTACTCCCAATTTTCATCTCTTTCTGTGACCCCCAAATCACATCATTGTCTGCCTAGCTTATGGCTATGGATTTGTGAGGTACCCCCACGCTGTATATATTATAGTGTGTAGCAACTGTCCAAGCCAAGGGATAACCAAGGTGTGACCAAGGTGTGAACCTAGTCATACAGGCAGATGGGTACATTGCCTGAATTTAGCCAAAGGGAAGGGGAGGGGAGCTGAACAATCTGCTGGATTCAATTTATTTTTAAATTTAATTTAATTTAATTATTAATGTTTTTGTTACAGAGTCTCACTATGCAGCTTGGACTCATAGTGATCCTCCCATATTTAGCTTCCCCAGTGCTGAGATTGCAGGTGCACATAGGAATCCATAAACGTAGGGATCTGTTGATCTTACTGTGAACAGTTCAGCCCTGGGGAGACGTGGTGGTAGGAATCAGAAAGATAGATAAGACGAAAAGTTGAGCTAGGTGGTTGTCACTCTGCCTGATGGGCAAGACTAACTCAACACACACAGAAACGATCTTTTATTTATTTATACTTCTACAAAGTTTGCATCCCATAGCACAAGGCTAACCAGCAACCAATAGCTGGCCTGAACCAAACAGGATGTTTTTCTTAACAGGATGTTTTTCTCAGCATTGGGGTAGCTTTCTGCTCCAGGCAGGGAGGCCCAGTCCCACATACACACACTTGATCAAAGTCCTGGCTTCCTGCAGCTCCCAATAGGTGCACGCTACTAGACCCAGTGTTGTTGGCCTTCTCAGTGCACCTGGGGTGCGGTCAGCAGTGCACCATATGGTGCAAGGGATCAAACAGAGATCCCTGGGCTTGCCTAAGCATAGCCTTAGTCTGCTGAGCTATCTTGCTGGCCCTAATCTGCTGGATTTCAAGCCACATTTCAGATGCAGCCTTCTCTGGAAGTCATAGATGACTGGCTTGGTTTCTCAACATGAAAGGCAGGGCTACTGTGTCCTTCTCCATTCAAGTTTAAAATTATCAGAGATAGCCGGGCGTGGTGGCTCACGCCTGTAATCCCAGCACTAGGGAGGCTGAGGCAGGAGGATCGGTGCGAGTTCGAGACCAGCCTGGGCTACAAAAGTGAGCTCAAAGCCAGCCTGAGCTGCACAGCGAGACCCTGTCTCAAAAAGGCAAAAAAAAAAAAAAAATTATCAGAGATGTCTGTGCCTTGCTTGTACCCTCCCTGCGATTTTCTCCTGTGTCCATCTCTGTTATGGTTTGTGCCTAGTTGTCCCCCCAAAGCCTCATGCAATCATGAGGTGGGGACTTCTAGAGTTTGAGTCTTGACTCATGATCCACTGGGATTAGTGAGATAGTTATTAGTCTGAATACAGCTTGGATTATGGGTGGCCTGAGGCAGATAGGCTGAGGCAGAGAGCCTGAACGTAATATAAAGAGAGACAGAGAGACAGACTAGAGTGGTTGCTCTCTGATCCCCTGGTTGGTCAGTTGCTTCTGTCACCATATTGTTGCTGTTCCACTTCCATGAACTGCTGCTCTCTGCCATGTGCCTCTCTGACTTACATCCAACCGAGTATGGACTGAAACCTCCAGTAACTGTGAGCTAAATAAACTTTTCCTTCCTTCATTTTGGGTGTGGGTTATTTGTCCCAGCAACGAAAGAACGGTAGCTAAGGCAATGTCCGACCCAGTCACTGTGGTCGGGAGACCCAAAGAACCCTGAAGTATAATTGTCCTCTAGTTCAGTTTTTAACACTCAAAGCCTCCTCCAAATGGCTCTTTGTTAAACCCTATTAAATGTGTTTTTATGACGCCTTTATTTTTTTTGAAGAGTCAGGGTTTCACTATGCAGTTCAGGCGGGCCTTGAAATTACTTTGTTGTAGGTTTGATCCCTAGGCTTGCCGTGCCGGCCCCACTGCTGGAGTGTGCCAGAGATGGCAATTGAGACGGGGCATATGCACCCCTGTAATTCCAGTTCGATCTAGTAGTCAGACAATGAATGCCCTGTAGAACCTTCCCTAACAATACAAAAAAAGAAAAAAAGAAAAAAAAAAAAAAGAAAGAAAGTTTGTAATTCAGGCTGGCTCAAACTCACTGCAATCCTCCTGCTTTAACATGCTGTATACTGGGATTGTAGGCATGTGCCACTATGCCTTGCATACCTGGAATCAAGGTGTCTCCCCAAAGCCCCATGCTGTCATAGGCAGAAAGTTTCAAAGGTGGCTGAATTAGGGTACTAGAATGTAGATGAGCGCTGCTGGGGTTAAGGGGTGAGTGATGGAAGCCTACCCTGGCTATGAGTGTCACTAATCACCTTGTAGCCTGGGTGGCATACAAAGGAACAGAAAGTAGGCAGAAAAAAGAAAAAGAAGAAGAAAGAAAGCAGGCAGGCTTGCTGCTGCTGCTTCTGCTGCCGCCACTGCTGCCTTTTCCTCGCCGTTGCCACGCTTCTCCCCTGCTCCCCTGCATGCCCCTCTGCCCAGAGCTGGCACTGGCCAACTATCAATTGAAACCTCTATGTAACTGTGAGCTGATATACATTTTTTTCTCCCCCCTTTTTTTTTTTTTTGTCTTTTTGAGACCAGGTCTTGCTATGAAGTTCAGGCTGTCCTGGAGCTCTCTTTTGTAACCCAGGCTGGTCTCAAACTCACACTGATCCTCCTGCCTCAGCCTCCCAAGTACTGGGATTACAGGCATGTGCCACCACACCGGCTCTCCTTCACTTTGAGCCGTGGGTTTGTTGTCTCACCAATGAGAAAAGTAAGGTAATGGCAGATGCCGTTCAGGATTTCTTCTCCAACTCCGGTCTGTCATGTGGAAAAGAATTACTTTCGGATTGACACCGCACACTATTTATTTATTTGTTTGTTTGTTTGTTTGTTTGTTTATTTATGTAGGTACCTGGAGCTCAGGCCCTTACACTTGCCAGGTGGCACTTGTGCTGTTGAGCTATATCCCTACCTCCCACCCCCCACACACAGTTTTTACAGTTGACAGTACCATGGGTTTTGAGGGTCTGGCGTTGCTGGCCAGGCTTGTTATTTCTCCCTGGAGTTGCTGACCTTCTGTGGGCTTAGCTCATGCCAGTGGAGACAGGTTCCCTTTCCTCAGAGCCAGGGTCAGCTTTCCTCATTGTGATCCATTTCTTTAGCTTCTCTATATATAGTTTCTAGTTTTCCTATCTGTTTCCTTCGATTCTTAGAAACCTAATTCTTTTCTTCAGTTGCCACTTCTAGGTACCTTGATTCCACGCCCTGGAGCCGTACTTTGCTGCTGGTATGTAGAGTCTGGTATTTCTGATCTCTCTTTCTAACTCAGGTAAAACCTGTTTGCAGTGGTTGGGAATCCAACTTCGTTCCTGCCCTGCCCGAGCGAAGCGCCCTACCTCTGGGCGTGGCCCCACCCCCTTCTCCTTTGCGTTGCTACCTTTTTCTCTCTCCCAGAGCACAGGTTCCACAGGTGTCAGGGCTTGAGGCTCACTTGATTCGCCAGTGTTTCCCACACGTCTAGAGTAGGGTTTGGTACGTGATTTTCTGTTGAACTGAGCTGGTTGATGAGCATTGCCTCTCACGTGTAGAGGAACAGCTGTGGGTTTGGCCCTCTATAGAGTTGAAGTAGTGAAACAAAATCAAGATTATAAAATAAAACATCAGGTCTCATAATGGAGTGTTCTTCTGCCAGGTAAAATCTATAGGAGACCCTGGGAGGGACGGGGGGGAGGTAGCTCAGTAGAATAAACACTTGCAGCCAGGCGTGGTGGCGCACGCCTGTAATCCCAGCACTCGGGAGGCTGAGGCAGGAGGATCGGTGTGAGTTCAAGACCAGCCTGGGCTACAAAAGTGAGCTCAATGCCAGCCTGAACTGCA
Source organism: Myocastor coypus (assembly GCA_004027025.1). Lineage (NCBI taxonomy): Eukaryota > Metazoa > Chordata > Mammalia > Rodentia > Myocastoridae > Myocastor > Myocastor coypus. Next base: position 14,044 of record PVJA010011884.1, read on the forward strand.
TAGTGAGACCCTGTCTCAAAAAAAAGAAAAAAGAATAAACACTTGCCTGGCTAGCACAGGTTCACTCAAATCAAAACTCAATGTCAGCAAAAATGGAAACGCTAAAATCTGGCTCTCTAAGACATCACAAGATGACAATATTCCAATTGCCAAATAATCCATTTTTAGCTGAACTGATAAGAAATTTCTCTTTGCTTTCACTGCTAACAGGAAGTTCACTTTGAAGTGACCGATTCCCTTTCATTTCCTGTATACACATTTTTTCAGCTCTTTCCACCGTGACACTTGGAGTTGCTGTGTTCTGGACTTGCCAGTAAAGCCAAGTACACTGTCAAGCTAGGTAAGTTATTTTGCTTTTTAAGCACTGCTAAGCACAGACACAAAGAGAGCCAAACCCACAGCTGTTCCTCTACACATGAGAGGTAATGCTCATCAGCGAAGTAAATGTGCATGGCAGCATAAATTATTTTTTTCTGTCTTTTTTGTTTTTGAAAGGATCTACAGGGTATCCAGGGTCTCACTACTAGGTCAGTCTCATAGTGATCCAGCCTGTTTATAGCCTCTTAAGAGCTGGATTACAGGTGTGATACCATGTCCAATCTTAATTGCCATCTCAGTATCTCAGTGTGCTGGGGGGCGCCTCAGGGGGTGGGGGTGGAGGGGTGGGGCCAGCATCCCCTGTGTGTGACACTTAGTTCACTGCGCCTTTTTATTTTTTTTTTTTTTGTCTTTTTGAGACACAGTTCTACTGTGTAGCCCAGGTTGTCCTTGAACTCATAATGATCCTCCATACCTCAGACTCCCAGAGTGCTGGGATTACAGGCATGCTACATCCACCAAGCTGTGGAATATTTTTTGTTTGTTTTATTTTTATTTATTTATTTTTTGTCTTTTTGAGACAGGGTCTCGCTATGCAGTTGAAGCTGGCCTTGAGCTCACTTTTGTAGCCCAGGCTGGTCTCGAACTTGCACCGATCCTCCTGCCTCAGCCTCCCGAGTGCTGGGATTACAGGCATGAGCCACCACACCCGGCTCTTTTGTTTTAAAGAGGGTCTCACTGTGCAGTTTAGGCTGGCCTTGAGCTCACTTTGTACCCCGTGCTGGTCTGGAACTTGAAATGATCCTCCTGTCTCAGTCTCCCAAGTGCTGGGATTATAGCCTTGCAGCACAATGCCTGGTGACAGCATAAAATTTAATCTTTGCTGTAATAAAAATACCATAAAACAGAATGCAAACTACACATTTAAAATCAGGGTGGGCCAGATAGCTTAGCAGACTAAAGCACTTGCTCAGGCAGACACAGGGACTGGGGTTTGATCCCTGGCTTGCCAGGCTGGCCCTACCCCCAGGGCATGCTGAGATAGGAACTGAGACTAGGTATGGTGCCTTGTGACTGTAATAAGCAGGAGGAGGATCACTCGGCGTCCGAACTGTGCAGTGAGACCCTATGGACCCTGTAGTAAATATAAAAATAAAATAAAATCAGATTGTAAGCTGTGAGGCAGAGGCAGGATCATTGGGACTTTGTGGTCATCCTGGGTAACACCATGAGTTCAAGCGCTTGCCTAGCAAGTGTAGGGTCCTGAGTTCAATCCCTGGTACCACATACACACACAAAAAAAAGCCAAAACAAAACCTGGCATGGTGGCATACATGTGAAATCCCAGCACTTGAGAGGCTGAGGCAGGAGGATTGCTGAGAGTTTGAGGTCAGGCAAGACTACAAAGTAAGACCTTGTCTCAAAAATAACAGCAGCAAAAACAATAAATCCAAAATATACCATACAATATAAAACATTACAATAAAAGCTGGGGGCTGGCCAGATAGCTCAGTGGGTCTAAAGCACCTGCTTAGGTGAATTTAGGCAACCGCAGGGACCATGGTTCAACCACAAGCACCACATGCTGCACCAGCCCCACCTCCAGGGTAAGCTGAGCCGGCCATAACATAAATTAAAAAAAAAATAATAAATAAATAAAATAAATACATAAATACATAAAGTTAAAAAAATAAATTAAAAAAAAAAAAAACAGTAATAGCTGGCTGTGGTGGTATGGGCCTGTAATCCTAGCTACTTAAGAGGCTGAGGCAGAAGGTTAGAATATGACCTCAGCCAGGGCCACATAGCACGTTCTAGGGCAGTCTGCACTACTGCTCAACCTGGTTTACATAGAATAAAAGGAGATCTTGTCTCAAATACACAGTGTGAAACGTATGAAAAACTAATTCACAAAATAATCAAAATTAGATAAATCTACTTCCAATTTTACTAATATGGAAATGAAAATTCAAACCATGCAGAAGTCTCAGTGTTCTTTTTTTTGTTGTTGTTTTGAGACAGGGTCTCACTATGCAGCTCAGGCTGGCCTTGAGCTCATTTTTGTAGCCCAGGCTGGTCTCAGACTTGCACTAATCCTCCTGCTTCAGCCTTCCAAGTGCTGGAATTACAGCATGCGCCACCACACGGGGCTCCATTGTTCTTTTTCTTTTTTTTTTTTGTCTTTGTGAGACAGGGTCTTGCTATGCAGTTCAGACTGGCCTTCAGCTCACTTTTGCAGCCCAGATTGGTCTCGAACTCGCACCAATCCTCCTGCCTCAGCCTCCCGAGTGCTGGGATTACAGGCGTGAGCCACCACGCCCGGCTTCCATTGTTCTGAAAATAACAGTTAGGGCCGGATATGGTGGTGTACACCTGTAATTCCAGAATGCAGGAGGCTGAGGCAGGAGTATCATGAGATGGAGGCCAGCCTGGCCTACATAGTGAGCTCAAGAATAGTCTGAACTACTAAAAAGAGCTTGTCTCAAAAAACAAATAAAAACAAAAGAAAGAAGGACAAAAGAAAGTTTAATTTTTCTCTATGGGCCCGGCCGGATGGCTCAGTGGTCTAAAGCCCCCTGCTTGGGAAAGTTTGGGCGGCTTCAGGGACCTCGGTTTGATCCCCGGCACCACATGCTGCTCCAGCCCTGCCCTCAGGGCAGGCTGAGCCGGCCATAAAAATAAATTAATAAACAGAAGTTTGGAAATAAGAAAATAAAAAAATAAATCTTAAAAAAAAAATTTTTTTTCTCTAGTCTAGTAATTCTTTTTTTTTTTTTTTTTTTTTTGTCTTTTTGAGACAGGGTCTCGCTGTACAGTTCAGGCTGGCCTTGAGCTCAGTTTTGTAGCCCAAAACTTGTCTTGAATTCTCACCGATCCTCCTGCCTCTGCCTCCCGAGCGCTGGGATTACAGGCGTGCGCCACCACGCTGGGTGTAGTCTAGTAATTGTGCTTCAAGGTCTTTGTTCCCCAAATTAAAGACCTACACAAATATATATGTCCAGAGATATTTATTTCAGCAGTATTTCTGAAAATAATGTAAAATTTCAACAAGAGATTTAAATAAAATACGGAATTTTTTTTTTTTTTTTTTTTTTTTTTTTGCGTAACTGGGGATGGAACTCACAAGCTTGCACTTGCCAGGCAGGCACTTGTGCCCCTGGGCTATCTCCCCAGCCCCAAGTATGGAATATTCTACAGCTATTCAAATCATATTTTTGTAGAATATTCAGTGGTTTACAAAATGATTAGGTTTAAAGTCTTAAACAACCCCACAAAAACAAGGGTACAAATCTGTACAGAGGATTCCAAAATTTAAAGTAGAAATACATATAGATACATATATACATACACTACAAGTTGAACAATGAAAAAAGAATATAAATGTTAGCGCTCATTATTTACATATGGAGGATTAGGAGAGATTTTATTTTTGCTTTTGAATTTTTCGGTATCTTTTAATTTCTCACCAAATCAAGTATATTACTTTCACATTTAGAAAAATAATAAATAAATGTTAGCAAAAATAATACACAGTGAGATTAAAGAGGTTTCAAAGATGCAAACATAAACATTGCAATTTTGAACATCTTTTGTTTGATTTATAAATGGCTAAATCTTCCAGCTAAAAAGTTTTTGCTCCCAGTAGATGTAGTACTGGTATTTTTCCCTTGACTGGTCTTGGATACCGGATCTACCGCCGTGTACCGGATTTGGAAGCCCCCTGCTGTCACTGAAGCATCACTCAGAAACTTCAAGGTCATGACGTTTCCTGTGGGGGAGGGGGACAAAGGCGGGAAGCCGTTACTTCCCTTTGATTCCCAGTCTTCTCATTCTCACGGGAGAATGGAAGAAAGCCGGAATGAGGCTCCCAGCATTCGGTGGTCGATTCTCAAGTTTTAGAATATGTGGCTTCTTTGACAAGTAGAACGTGTGAGAGACTTTTACAGTTTTTCTATGCCCGATAATCTGTCCTGCAGCAAAATTTGTCTGTTTTAAAGGTCCTGGGGGTCAGGAGATGGGCAGATGGCTCAGCGGTCTAAACCTGTTTAGGCAATCTTAGGCACCCTTACGGACCGTGGTTCGAAACATGGTTTGATCCCTGGCACCACATGCTGTGCCAGCCCCACCCCCAGGGCAGGCTGAGCTGGCCATTTATAATAATAATAATAATATCGGGGCCCGGCGGGATGGCTCAGTGGTCTATAGCGCCTGCTTGGGGAAGCTTGGGTGGCTTCAGGGACCGCGGTTCGATCCCGGGCACCACAAGCTGTGCCAGCCCTGCCCTCGGGGCGGGCTGAGCCGGCCATAAAAATGAGTGAATAAACAAAGGTTCTGAAGCAAGAATAAAAATAATAAATAAAATAAAAAAATTTTAAAAAAATAGTAATAAAAGGTCCTGGGGCCAGGGGTGCCATACATTGGTGGAGCATTTGTGTAACGTGCCGAGGCCCTTGTTTGATGCTCAGCACTGTAAAACAACAATGCAAAGTTCTCTTTTTAGAAAGACTACTCGAGGCCGGGCGTGGTGGCTCACGCCTGTAATCCCAGCACTCGGGAGGCTGAGGCAGGAGGATTGGTGCGAGTTCGAGACCAGCCTGGGCTACAAAAGTGAGCTCAAGGCCAGCCTCAACTGCATAGCGAGACCCTGTCTCAAAAAGACAAAAAAAAAAAAAAGAAAGACTACTCGGAATTATGGGAGATCAGCAAGTTGAAGCCAGTGTGGTGTGGATGAATTTTCTACTAGACTAAGAGACTCAACAAGTTGAATATTCATTAACAAACATATTGAGACCCCTGCTACAGACAGGGATCCTCAATATATTTCTTATTTGTTTGTTTATTTATTTATTTATTTATTTATGGCGGGTCCAGGGTTCAAACTCACAATCTTGCACTGCCAGGCAAGCACTTGTGCCACAGAGCTGTCTTCCCAGCCCCTCACATGAATTTAAAGACCAAAATGTACTTAAAAATAAAAAGAACAGCTGGCCAGGGAAACAGCTCCATGGCACAAGTGCCTGTCTGGCAAGTGAAAGGTCATGAGTTCCAACCCTGGTCCTGCGATAAATAAATAAATAAATAAATAAAGAAAGAAAGAAAGTAAAAATAAAAAGAACAAACCTATTTAAGATAAAATACAAGGACTGGCATGGTGGCATGCCTATAATCCCAGCACTCGGAGGCTGAGGCAGTAGGAGGTGCTGTACAGAGCAAGACTGTCTGTTTCTCTCTCTCAAAAAAAAGGCTAGCACAGAAAGTTCTATACTAATAAAATAAAAGAAAGTTCTGTACTGTATAATGAATAATGATGAATAAATTAGAATTGAGCACACTGTAGGCTGAGGAGGGAGTAAATTAACTAATTGTTTCCACTTAAAAGATCAAGAATCACAACTCAGTGTAGCATTGTTGTTTACCAGGACAGAACTGTGAGGATTTTATCACTTGAAGCAAAGTAGAGTACTGAGGAAAGCCAGTGTTAGTGATGCCAACGATGTAAATAAAAGGAAAACCGAAGACTTCTAATAAAATTAAGGTTGCTAGCTGGAAAAACCTCATTTGGGAGTGATTCCCAAACACTGGGCTTACTACATCTTGCCCAGGCGGAGAAGGAGCTGGTTTTGGGAGGGGACAGGTTTTGAAGACATTCATTGCTATTACACCTAGATCTCTGCGCTACCATAGGAGTTAACATAGTAAAAGTTTCCTGTGGCCTCCCCACAAAGAAACCTGTTTAACACTGTTTAGCATAATGTTTCCCAAATTTATCAGACCTACAATCCTTTTATTATGTAATACTTACTTATAATATATCACAGCATAAGCTGAGGTGTGGTGGTTTACACATGTGATTCTAGTACCTAGGAGGCTGGAGCAGGGGGCCACCCTGTGCATTCAAGCCAGCCTGGACTACAGCAGGAGACCAAGTAAATAAATAAATAGAAAAGGAAGGAGGGGCCAGGGAGATAGCTCAGTAGAGTAAGTGCTTGCCTGGCAAGCACAGGGTCCTGATACCGAAAGAAAAAAAACAGAGGAAGGAGAGAAGGAAGGAAAAGAAAGGAAAAACACCTCACAAAACACTCTCCAGGGAATGCTGTTTTAAAATTTGCTAGTGACAGGTTTTAGTTCTGGAGACGGAGTCCTGTTCTCCACCACTGAGCCACACCCTCATCCCTCCTACCTCCACCCCCTTTTTTGGAGATAATGACTCCAATGTCTCCATTTGGAGACAATGATGCATGGCTGGCTTCAAACTCATGATCCTCCTACCTCAGCCTTCCAGGTAGTTGGTATTTCAGGAGTGCACCCCTGGGACAAGCTGACTGAAGGTATTTTTTTACAGCTTTATACTTTTAGCTTCTTATCAATGAACAATTTCGGCCATTTTACTGAATTTATTATTTTTCATGGTCTTGAGGATTGAACTTGGACTCCTGTAGCTACAGACTAGCACTTTAGCCCTTTAGGCTTCGTCTTTTTTTTTTTTTTGTCTTTTTGACACAGGGTCTCGCTATACAGTTGAGGCTGGCCTTGAGCTCACTTTTGTAGCGCAGGCTGGTCTCGAACTCTCACCAATCCTCCTGCCTCAGCCTCCTGAGTGCTGGGATTACAGGCGTGAGCCACCACGCCCAGCTTTAGGCTTCGTCTTTCTTTCTTTCTTTCTTTCTTTCTTTCTTTCTTTCTTTCTTTCTTTCTTTCTTTCTTTTTTTCTTTCTTTCTTTCCCCCGGGCATATCCTATGTGAAGGGAGGATCTGTCCACAGACAACAAGCTACCTCCAGCATTACTCCTCACAACTTTATTATTATTATTGTTAGCCTTTTGGGGATGGTCTTGCCATGCAATTCAGGCTGGCCTTGACTTCACTTTGTAGCCCAAGCTGATCCCAGTGATCCTCCTACCTCAACCAAGAGTGATAAGTTACAGGCCTGCGTCCCCAGATCCAGCCTTGCAACTTGAGAAAAATGAATAACAATCTCTCCTGTTTAGGCAGTGAATCAGGGTGAGCAGGATTTCCGGGTTCTCTGAGCAAAGTCAAAGCTCAGCCCTTTCAGCCTTCTCCACCCTCTCAGCCCTCTCCTCAGCCCGTGCTCCCTTACCTGTGCTCAGGATGTCTTCTGGAAGTTCATCCCCACAGTACCTGGGGAAAGAGAGGTCACAGGAAAGCTGTGAGACAGCTCCCACAGTGGATCTTACTGACAATAAAATGTTTCGTTTAGTCTAAGCAATGATATGTTTCTCTATATTTAACAAAAATTTTTTGAAACTTGGATTCGAAAGAAAAAAGGCTTGAAACAGTTTGTTTGAAAAAAATTCAATGATCATTAGGCATGTAAGATAGATTTCTGACATTTGTTTACCCTAAACACTACTTGTGTTGTACTTTTAACTTAGACATATGAAAATTTATTTTTGATTTATTGTACAAAGTTTTCTTTATAGTAGGTATATGGTTGATAGTATTAATATTTTATTTATTTGAGACAAGGTCTCAGTTGGTAGTTCAGGCTGATTTACAGGCCCTACATAGTCCGAGCTGGCCTCTAACTCGAGGTAATCCCTCTCTGCTTCCCAAGGGCTGGAATTAGACCTGGGCCACTACACCCGATGGTATTCATGTTTTGAATTCTAAGATTGACTTAAATTGGAAAGAATATGTCAGACGGACATTCTAAGTATAAAAGGATTTGCCTTTTTTTCTGAATCATGAAAATTCACAATATAAAAACAAAGATTTTACAATTTTCTAAAAATGTAATACATTTCAAAGGTGGGAAAAGTCTCTTAAAGAAAACCTATATAAGTCTAATAAGTAACAAATTAGCCTGGTGTAAACCTTCCAAAATTATAGTTTATCATTTTTTGTAGGGCTGTAATTTATTTCAGAAATTAATTTTAAAGTTAAAATGTCATCGTGATTCCCAAGGTAGGAGGCACACCGTTTCAAAAAACAATAAAATAAATCAAAAGCCCAAAACTGACTTGTCATTCCATCAACCCTAATTCGTGTCATCTTCAATTTTTTTTTTCTTTTTTTGTGGGACTGGTGTTTGAACTTACGATCTTGCACTTGCCAGGCAGGCACTTGTGCCTCAGAACTATCTCCCCGGCCCCTCAACATGTGGTATTTATATGTTCAAAAACTACCAGTTTGCTGGGTGTGGTGGTGCACTCCTGTAATCCCAGCGCTTGGATCTTGAGTATTCGAGACCAGCCTGGGCTACAAAGTGAGAGCAAGACCTGCCTGAACTGCACAGAAAGATCCTGTCTCCAAAAGGCAAAAAATAAAACAGAAAGGGACAAAATAAAAGAAATAATGATTTTTCTTTGTGTTTCAGTTACACATTTCAAAATCTACATAAACATCAGGTATAGCAGTGCACAGTATAGTACACAGTACTCAGGGAGGCTGAGGTAAGAGGCTCTCCATGAGTTCTAAGGCAGTCTGGGTTAACAGTGAATTCAAGGCCTTCTGAACTGCATGGTGAGACCCTATCTCAAAAATATCAAAGAAGCAAAATCAAAAATGCAGCCAGGAAGAGTGCTACATGCTTGTACAAGTACTTGACAAGTGGAGGTAAGAGAATTAAGGACTGCAAGTTTGAGGCCATTTTGGGCTACATAGTGAGGCCCTGTCTCAAAGCAGCTTTCCTTTTTGTCTTTTTATGAGAGTAGAAACAGTCGAAAATATCAATATTTTAGGGCTAGCAACATAGCTCAGCAGACTAAGTGCCTGCTTGGGCAAGCGCAGGGCCCAGAATGGCACCACATGCAGCATGGACCCTGCCCTTGGGTGCATTGCTCGGGCCCCAGAGACCCGGTGTGGTAGTGCACGCCTGTAATCCCAGCGCTGGGGAGGCTGAAAACAGGAGGATCACTGTGAGTCCCAACTGCATAGTGAGAAGCTGTATCAAACACATCAAACAAAACAAACAAACAACACTTTTTCTTTGTCTTTTTAAGGGAAGGGCCTAAGGGTGTTCCACTTGTTAACAATCTCCCAAGAGCTGGGATTAGAGGTGCATGGCCTAGTCTTGATTGCTGTCTCAGTGCTTGGAGGGCCTGTCTTTTTTTGGAAATCAGACTCAGGATCTTGCCCTTGCAAGCAGTCACTTAAGCCCTTGAGCTATCTTCCCAGCCTATTTTTTTGTCTTTTTTCAGACAGGGTCTCACTACACAGTTCAGGCTGGCCTTGAGCTCACTTTGTAGGGCAGACTGGGCTCAAATTTGCAAGAATCCTTCTAACTCAACCTCCCGAGTGCTGGATTACAGGTGTGTGCCACCACACGTGGCTGGAAAAATCAATACTTTAGAGATAAAAATTATTCTAGGGACAATAGTGAGGAAATTAAAGAATTAACTTCTTGTATTAACACATACCTTCCAACAAACCCATGGACATCATCGTAGCTATCATATATCTCCACATAGTCAGCTAGGCAACCTGGGTCATCTTCAAGGTCAAAATCCAAAAAACTCAGCTGAATACGCTGGCCATACTTGAGTCTAATGTGCCAGTAGCAGATCTGGTTATCCTCATACTCATTTGGGAAGCCTGGAGATTTAAAAATTCGCTTTGGATCTGTGAAGACACCACCGCACTCCTTTGCTGAAATGGAAAGAGAAAGAAACCAAGGTGTCAGGAAAATAATTATCTTTATTTGAAAATAATATCCACTTTTTTTTTTTGGTGGGACCAGGGTTCGAACTCATGACCTTGCACTTGCCCAGAAGGCACTTGTGCCTCAGAGCTATCTCCCCAGCCCCAATATCTACTTTTTATTTTATTTATTTATTTATTTATTTATTTATTTATTTGTCTTTTTGAGACAGGGTCTCGCTATGCAGTTGAGGCTGGTCCTGAGCTCACTTTGTAGCCCAGGCTGGTCTCGAACTTGCACCAATCCTCCTGCCTCAGCCTCCCGAGTGCTGGGATTACAGACGTGAGCCACCATGCCCGGCTTCTACTTTTTAGAGATATAAAATCCTAAAGAAATGGCTTGATGTATTGCATTTGCATATTATATGTGTTTATAGGTAAAGAATTATATTTTTCATTAATAATCTTAATTCTCTAAAGCAGACATGAACCATTAGAGAATTTTCTTTTTTTTGAGACAGTTGCTCATAGTGCCCAGATTGGCCTTGAATTCACAGGCTTATGCAATCCTTGCACCCTCACCTTGCTGAGTGGCTAGTGGAGGCTTATGTCCTATGCCAGGTTTGTTTATGACTTTTTTTTTAATTTTAGGGAAGAGACTACAGGGTGTTCAGGGTCTCATTACATCGACTGGACTCAGTGATCTGCCTGTTTACAGCTTCCCAAGTGCTGGGATTATAGGCATGCACCACCTCGCCCAGCCATGCTTGTTTTTTTCCGAGATATTGATTTTATAGATTTCAGCTTGTCATATGACTTGTTCCAAGAAAAATAAGTGAACAAAATTACAAGTAAAAACCTCTGCCAGAACCAGGGATTTTCAATATGGCTGGAAAGGTAAGATGTGGAGGAGGCCCAAGCCCTTACAATTCTGTATCAGTTAGGAAATTTCAAGTATGTAGAAAGGGGAGAAGCTGGGCACAGTGGTGCATGCCCATAATCCCAGCACTCAGGAGGCTGAGGCAGGAGGATCATTTTGAATTTGAAGCCAGCCTGGGTTTGCAAAGTGAGTTCAAGACCAGTCTGAACTACATAGTGAAATTCTGCTTAAAAAAAAGATAAAAGAAATGAAAGAAAGAAATTTAAAAAGGGCTGAGGATATTGCTCGGTGTGAAGACTCCTGAGTCCAATCCCCAGACTGGAAAACTAAGCAAAACCCCCTCCTTTTAAAAATCGTGTGAGAAAAAAAATTGTGTCAGAATGTTTCATGTTGTAGGAGTGGTTGAAACTTATTTTTTTGCATGTTAAATAGTGACTTAAAAGATTGTGAAGCAATAAGAGAACTTAAAGTGCACAGTTCAAGCTCTGTGCCCATCCTGTTCCTCATATTCTTCATTGGTAAAATAAATACAACCCTGGCTATCTCACAGAGTTTTTAAAGTGATTTGCACTGTCCCAAAGAATTCTATCTTTCTCGTATATATCATTAGGGAAAATAAATCAAATGCTGAACTAGAGATGGGTGGGAGTGGTGCTGACGACTATAATCCCAGTACTGGGAAGCTGAGGCAGGAAGATTGCTGGGGAGTTCTGGGTCAGCCTGGACTAGACAGTGACTTCAAAAGCAATCTCAACTACATAGTGAGACCTTGTCTCAAAAAAACAACAATCAGAGACAGACAGAGAGAGAGACAGAGAGAGGAGAGAGAGAGAGAGAGAGAGAGAGAGAGAGAGAGAGAAAGCTGAGGTAATTTGGGCACTTATTTAATTATATCTACTTAATAATTACATATATTCAACTTATTCAACTTTACACTTTATGGTAATATGGTGATTGCCTCCTGTAACCCTACTTTAAAAACTCACAACCTCACTGGGCCTCTGATAACCATTAATTGGTTAAAAATTTATCCCCAAAGGCATAAATTCCTGGGACATATTCCAAACCCAAAGTCTGCAGTTTCACTTATGAGCACTTAAGGACCCTGTTCTTCCCCAGTTCAGCCAGGTCCAAGTTGGCCCTATGGGCCAGGCCAGCGAGGACCACTTGGCCTTCAGATATGGTGTTGACTGCTTTTCCCTGTAATTAGGTTCTGGTAGTCTGCCCTGCTACTTCAGGCAGCTCACCGTGTCCCTCCCATAGGATCCCATTGGGTAAGAGCAAGTCTCCTAGGACTCAGGGCACGCATTCCCAGAATAAATATTACTCAGCCTTTTTGGGGAAAGGAAGCAACTATTAAGGATTTGCCGATGATGACGGCATTATTATAAAGGGACAGAAAAATCCTGTGAGAACACTTCTGCTTTGCTCACCCTAGGCGCTGACCCTTGGAAAGGTTGGCCTAGGAGCTCACTGCTTCTGCTACCTACCAAGCACATGAAGAAGCAGACTGTGTTCGAAAGACGTGAGTAGGAAACAGAGTTGCCTCTATGAGTACACCAAAGAAAAGAAGGTACAGAGGGAAGGTGGGAGGGAAGGAAGCTTCATGCGTTACTAACAATGACTAAATGTAGGGCTACAGATATGTGGAATATACTATTTAGGACTAAGGAAAGCGAACATGGAAAGACTACTTTGGAAGCTACAGTCCTGTACTTTGTTTTAATCAGCACTAGAAGATACTGCTAGGCAAAAAAGTCTTTCTACTTGGGATACATGTAATTTTAAGATACAGGTTAGTTATGTACCTAAAGACTGTCCTCTAATAACTAATCATTAAATAATAAATTTTGTAAAAGCACTCTAGAACTTCACTACTGTACTGTTTTCCACTGTTATAGGGCTTCTTTCTTTCTTTTTCTTTTTTTTGTGGGACCAGGGTTCACACTTACGACCTTGCACTTGCCAGGCAGCCCCTTGTACGTACCATGGAGCTATCTCCCCAGCCTGCCTGCTTCCCTTTCTTTCTTTCTTTCTTTCTTTCTTTCTTTCTTTCTTTCTTTCTTTCTTTCTTTTTCTTGCAGTAGTGGGGATCAACCCCATTTACCCTGAGCTAACACCCAGCTCATTTTATTTTTAATATCTATTTTTTGGAGGGGACTGGGGTTTGAACTCACAACCTTGCACTTGTCAGGCAGGCACTTGTGCCCCAGAGCTACCTCCCTGGCCACCCTATTTTATTTTTTATTTTAAGAAAAGTTTCTCTAAATTACCCCAACTGTAGAGCTCAAACCTGCAATACTCCTACCTCAGTATCCTCAAGTGCTGGCTTCATAGTGTGCTACTGTGCCCAGCTACAATTTCTATGAGGCAGATCAAACAAGACACTACTCAAATATGATCATAAATGCCAAAACGATTGGCAACACATTATATATCATTTTGTGCCATTATTGCAATATTCAAATCGAAGAGTCTATTTTTTTCTCTGATTGCACGAAGAGCAACTCTTTGTATTAGTGAGTTTTTCCTTTAAATATTTCAAATAGCTGTAGGAAAATATGAATAAAGTGAGAACTAGTCCCCACCACTGAGGTAAGTAAGGGCAAATTTGGTCCTACCCAGGGCCACTTAGGTAGGTCTTGTCTCAAAAAGCAGAAAGGCCTGAGGATGCAACTCAATGAGAGTGTGGCCCTGGGTTGCATCCCCAGTACTACAAAACAAGAAGGAAAGCTAGTACATGCATAACATAATTGTTAAGCCACAAAATGAGTTACCTTGTTTGGAAGTCTGAGCATTTACATGAAAATTAAATGTAAACTAGGGAAAGAGTTTGTTTATTTTGTCTCCTTTTCCTCATTCTACCTAACTGGTGATTTTGAACAGTTAACATTTGATAGAATCACTTTTTATTGCTTTGGGTAATTATGACAGACTCATAATATGTACCTGCAACTGTGTGTGTGTGTGTGTGTGTCCTTTATGACCAGCAAATTCCCTGACACAGGCTGACTTCTTATCCTGCTTGCCTGCTAGTTACTGACTATCTGATTGGAGTGAAGTTACTATCCCAGCCTCCCCATTGCTAATGGAGTGATAAATGCCTCCTGGAAGAGTTGCAAATGCTGAGACTGGGGTGGAGGAAGCCCAGCCCAGCTTGCAGCGCAGTGTAAGGCTCCAACGAGGCAACTACTTTTTGTACTTATTGTTATCAGACTGGATTCGTTCCAGGACAGTTACTCTCTCTCTCTCTCTCTGTCTCTCTCTCTCTCTCTGTCTGTCTCTTTCTCTCCTGAAGCCCCAGCCTTCACATTGAGCTACAATCTCAATCCTTAAAAAAAAAACAAAAACTCTTGCTTTTGAATTTTTTTTTTTTGTGTGTGTGTCTTTTTGAGACAGGGTCTTGCTATGCAGTTCAGGCTGGCCTGGAGCTCACTTTTGTGGCCCAGGTTGGTCTCGAACTCGCACTGATCCTCCTGCCTCAGCCTCCTGAGTGCTGGGATTACAAGTGTGTGCCACCACGCCCGGCTTTGCTTTTGAAATTTTGAGGCAAGTTCTCATTAAGCTGTTAGGTTTGGCAGGCTAGGTTTGAACGTGTGACCCGTCTTGCCACAGCCTCTGAAACTCTTGGTTATGGTTGTGCTCCACATGCTCAACCACTTCTTAGTTTCCCGTAACTATTTTGTTGTGTATGTGTGTGGTTTTGTTTTGCTTTGCTCTACAGTGTGTATGTAACTTTTTGTAAAACATTACATGATTATTTTTAACAAACCGTGTGGGTTGTAGCAGTATGCATCCCATCTTTCACTCCTGTTGAGACGGACTCCATAGTCGATAATTCCAGTTTTTCCAAATCCACAGTTGGGCCCTGGCTTCACAATGGGGTACCCAACTCTGCCCTTAGCCATCCACCCTGCGGCACAGACGTGAAACCCTGCCAGAAGGAAAAAAAAAAAAAAAGGTTGAGGTGTTAAGGAGGAATCTGTGGTTCCTCAACTGTCCTGACCTGCTTCCTGTAAGATGGGAGAAAATTGCTTCCATAGAAATGAAAAGAGAATATATGTAAAATGCAACTCTTACTAGAAAGTTCTTCTACTTTATTTGTTTTGTTTTGTTTTTTGGTCTTTTTTTTTTTTTTTTTTTTTTTTGTATTTTTGAGGCAGGTTCTCACTATGCAGTTGAGGCTGGCCTTGAGCTCACTTTTGTAGCCCAGGCTGGTCTCGAACTCACACCAATCCTCCTGCCTCACCTCCCGAGTGCTGGGATTACAGGCGTGAGCCACCACGCCCGGCCTGCTTTTTGGTCTTTTTGAGACAGGGTCTCACTATGCAGTTCAGGCTGGCCTGGAGCTCACTTTTGTAGCCCAGGCTGGTCTGGAAATTGCATTCATTCTCCTTCTTCAGCATCCCAAGTGCTGGGATTACAGGTGTGCACCACCACGCCTGGCCAAAACTTGTCCTACTTAAAAAAAAAAGATGCGAATGGATTAGAAATCACACTGTAGCTAATTTCAAAGGTACCTTCTTTTTTTTTTTTTTTTTTTTTTTTTTGCAGGAGAGGGGTTCAAACTCACAACCTTGCACTTGCCAGACAGGCACTTGTGCCACAGAGCTATCTCCCCAGTCCCATAGGTACTTTCTTTTCACAAAGCCTTTCTTTTTTCCTTTCATTCTTTCTTGCAGTTCAGGCTGGCCTTGAGCTTACTTTGTAGCCCAGGCTGGTCTGGAACACAATTACAGGTGTGTGCCACCACACCCGGCAGCACAAATCGTCTCTTACTATGTGATAATTGCTGAATTCTGGAGAAAGCTTTTTCAAGTGGTAATCTAATTCATTTCTGTATCAAAATCAATTAAGCAGGAGACAGTCTGCTCTGGCCACCTTTCTGTCTCTTTTGGACAGAAGCTTTCTTTCCCCAGTAAACATATTCTGCTCTTAACATCCATTTAAAAAAAATTAACTAAGATTCAATAATATTTTGAAGATTTGAGCTGATGTGTCTCACACCCATAATCTTAGCACTCAGGAGGCTGAAGCAAGATTGCTGCAAATTCAAAGTGAGCTTGGGCTACACACAGAGTTCAAGACTAGCCTGAACTACAGAGAGGGACCCTGCCTAACGAAAAAGTAAAAGTATGAATAAGAGCCAGTTATGGTGGTATTTTACAAACTCAGTGCTTTGGGAGGCTGAGGCAGGAAGCTCATGATTTTTGAGGAGAGCTTGGTGTATATAAGGTGTTCAAGACCATCCTGGGTTATGTGTTAAGACTCATGTCTCAACAAAAAATGAGTAAAAAAGATCAGAATATGGCAAAATTCTCTTATAAATTTCAAAACAAAGGCATGACCTCTTTTTTTTGTTCAGCTTCAGAAGCTGTTTTAGGGCTGGTGAGATAGCTCAGTAGTCTAAAGCACCAGCTTAGGCAAGCTTAGGCAATTGCAGGGACTGCAGTTTGATCCCCAAGACCACATGCTGCATCAGACCTACCCCCAGGGTGGGCTGAGCCAGCCATAACATAAGTAAGTAAAGAAAAAAAAAAGTTGTTTTAGTGTCTGCCAATATCATGCAAGAGCAACAAGCAACTGTGTGATCCCAGCACTCAAGAGACTGAGGCAGGAGGATAGCCATGAGTTCAAGGCCTGCCTGTGCTACATAACAAGAGCCCTATCTCAAGAACAAAAGAAAGAAATTAAGAAAGAAAAAAGCAAGTAAGCAATTGTGTGTGTGTGTGTGTGTGTGTGTGTTACTACAGGTCAAATATAGAGTCTGCCCTAAGCAACATCCTTAGACCATAATTTATTTTTTATTTTGTATTTTGAGCCAGAGCTTCATTAATTGGCTAAATTGTTCCGGCACGCAGGATTTGTGATCCTCTCCTATGAGCCTCCCAGAGTGCTGGGGTTTCAGGTGTGTGGCTCCACAGCTGCTCCAAGGCCTGCTGTACTAGAGGCCTGGGACTCCAGGACTGCTGCTGTGCACCTTGGCCCTGGCATCCATCGTTTCACACAGACCTGGGCTTGTAGAGGAGCCCCTGGCATGGCTGGTTTGAGAGTGTACAGTACCTTGTGATCCATGTTCCCTGTCTACAGGTCTGCATCTGTGCATTTAACCCACTGGGGATTAAAAATGTATACATACTTTCAGTTGCATTTGAGCTCAACAAGATGGTGAGCTTGTTTCTCATTGATAAGAAATTACAATGCCAGGTTCTGGTATCTGCGGGTGTCTGGGACTGTTCCCTCATAGACGGTATGGAACAGCTGTTTGTTGTTGGTATGTGCAGCAGCAGCAGAAGCTTTGCCAGATGTTTTTCTGTCAACAGAGGCGCTCCTATGGGAGTGGTCCATTCTCCAGAGAGCACAGGACAGGTGGCAGCAGCCCATTTTTGTGTAAAGAAACCAGTTGTTCATCCGGTTAATTATTGGAGTTCTGGTCAGATCGGCTGACATCCTCTCAGTTTCTTTCTCTTACTATTTTATAATTTGTTTACTCTTTCTCTCACTTGTTTGTTTGTAAACAGGGTCTTATGTATCTCAGACTGGCCTTTAACTCAGAATCTTCTTGCCTCAACCTCTGCACTGTGGTATTACAAGAACGTACCATCTCTCCCAGCTCCCTCATAGACTCTGATCATACAATACAAAGGCACTCTCTCACTTCATATTAAAAATAGTGGGGTTGGGCCATGGTGGCACATGCTTTGTAACCCTAGCTAGCACTTGGGCAGCTGAGACAGGAGGATCGGTGGGAGTTCAAGAACAGCCTGAGGGGGCCTGGCAGGATGGCTCAGTGGTCTAAAGCGCCTGCTTGGGAAAGCTTGGGCGGCTTCAGGGACCACGGTTTGATCCCCAGCACCACATGCTGCACCAGCCCTGCCCTCAAGGTGGGCTGAGCCAGCCATGAAAATGAGTGAATAAACAAACAAAGGTTCTGAAACAAGAAAAAAAATAAATAAATAAAATTTAAAAATCTTTAAAAAAGAAAGTTCCAAAACAAGAAAAAAATAAATAAATAAATAAAAATGCTTATAAAAAAAAAGAACAGCCTGGGCTACAAAAAGTGAGCTCAAGGCCAGCCTGAACTGCATAGTGAGACCCTGTCTCAAAAAGAAAAAAAAAATAAATAAATAAAAAGTGGAAAGGCAGGCGTGGTCATGCACACTTGTGATACCAGCCGTTGGGAGGCAGAGCAGGAGGATCATTGTGAGTTCGAGGCCAGCCTGGGCTACAATGTGAGTTCAAGGCCAGCCTGAACTGCATATAAGAGACAGACAGTGAAATTCTGTCTCAAAAAGAAAACTATATATATGTGGAAAAATATCTCTAAATTCACTGTTTCTCATACCAGGGAAATTTCTTCATAAATCTCAACACAATAGCCGCACTTAATAGTTGAAGACACCCATGCCAAGGAGTCAAAAGGTGAATGTTCATTAGAAATGAATGACAAGGGCTGGTGAGATAGCTCAGTGGTTTAAAGAGCCTGCTTAGGGAAGCTTAGGCAGCAGCAGGGACCATGGTTCAATCCCCAGCACCACATGCTACACCAGCTCCATCCCCAGCGCAGGCTGAGCAGGCCATAATACAAATAAATAACTAAAAAAAAAAAAAAAAAAAAAAGAAATGAATGGCAAGGGCTTGCCTGGAAAGCCTTAAGGTCCTGAGTTAGATTTTCAGTACCAAAAAAAAAAAGACAATTATATTAAAGCTCAAGAGAAATGTACATCCAATATATTGACATAAGGTCTTTTTCCTTGCTTATGAGATCTCAGTGGATTGTGACCCCAAACATGATGCTAGTAGTATAATCTTCTGGCTCCAAGTGGAAGGTTATGGAAGATTCCAGGGAGCAAAGATGCCAGAGAGGCTTAGGGCTCTATCCAAAAGGGCTAGAGAGAGGAGTGCCAAGAGCGTAGGAAAGGTGCAGCGACCTTACCCTCTGCCCTGAAGCTAAGGAGGTAGAAAGTCATTGTCAAATCCATTACCAATTTTTCTGGCTGCTTCTAGCTGCTTGTAAGTGGCGAGGCGACCACCTTCAAACTCACACACCGCCTTGGCTTCTGCGTAGGTGAGCTTGTATTTGCCAGACCGGGCCTCTCTGTGGTACACGCCAGCTGCTTGTTCTGTGAAGCCACAAAATATCATCAATGTATGATTACCCACTCTTGAGGAGCAAGGGGAGTTTTGCCTTAGCTGGAAGATTACATCAACTGTTGTGCCTGCCAAAGAATTTCCTAGGTTAGCTGCCAGAGTGGCTTAAGTTTTCATTGTTAGAAAGCTTTAAAAAAAATATGAATGAGGGGACTTTTAGGGGAATTTCTGGGGGGGGGCATAAAAGTTTGAGACTATGTTATTACGTTTTATCATGGTAGCCTGAAAGTTTTTTTATACACTATTATAATATTAACAATATTAGCTGGGTGTGGTGGCTCACACCTGTAATCCCAGCACTTGGAAGGCTGAGACAGGAGGATTGGTGTGAGTTTGAGACCAGCCTGAGCTACAAAAGTGAGCTCAGGGCCAGCCTGAACTGCATAGTGAGATCCTGTCTCAAAAAGACAAAAAAAAAAAAAAAGTGGCCTGGCAGGACGGCTCAGTGGTCTAAAGCACCTGCTTAGGAAAGCTTAGGCGGCTGCAGGGACCACGGTTTGATCACCAGCACCACATGCTGCGCCAGCCTGCCCTCAGGACAGGCTGAGCCAGCCATAAAAATAAATAAATAAACAAAAGTTCTGAAACAAGAAAAAAAAATTAAAAAAATTATATTACAAAATATGCAATAGCTTTTATTCAGTACTCTACATTATCCTCAAGTGATAAATCTTTGGATTTCTCTTGACTTTAGCAAGGTCATAGAAACTTGGAGGGAGAGCTGGCTAGATAGGTCAGCTAACTAGGCACCTGCTTAGGTAAGTGAGGGCCTGGGTTCAATCCCTGGCACCACATGTTGTGCCAGCCCTGCCATGGAGTGTATGAAGCTAGCCACCAAGACTGGGTATAGTGAAGCACATCTGTAATCCCAGAGCTGGGGAGGCTTTTGAGCTGTGCCGTAATGTATTGTACCAAATACATTAAAAACAAAATAAAGTCGGACCCAGGCGTGGTGGCGCATGCCTGTAATCCCAGCACTTGGGAGGCTGAGGCAGGAGGATCAGTATGAGTTTGAGACAGGCCTGGGCTACAAAAGTCAGCTCAAGGCCAGCTTGAACTGCATAGTGAGACCCTGTCTCAAAAGACAAAACAAAACAAAACAAAGCTTGGAGGGATATGCAATAGGGGTAAAGCAAGGTGAAGGCAAAAGAAACCAACCAACCAACCAACCAAACAAACAAACAAAAAAACCCAATGTATTATGCAGGCTCACAGTGATGAAGAAATTTAAGCCAACGTATCCATTTGAGGGAAATGACTAAGGCAATATACTAGAGACTTTAGTGAATAAGTAAAAAGCTGCAGAGAAGTCACAACGAGACCAAAGCAAACAAATACTGCATCAACAAAAAGAAAGACTCAAACATAGCAGAGGGAAGAAAACGGCACACCTAACTTGCACTTAGCTCCTGATTTCTTTAATCTGATTTTTCTCCCTTAGCTCACACACTGTTCCCAGCATCTTGCAGGCACTGATAAGTCATACATGAGTTGTTTTCCAATAGATCACTGTCTGAGTGGATTATTTTGAGTTTAGAGCATCGTTTGCCCTAGAAACCATGTGAAAAGATTCCCAGGACAGTACTCATAGGTTGCCTCTAATGATTAACTCCAGCATCTCTAAGCAGCCTGCCAGGTTGTGGCTCAGTATTTGTACCTATGAAATGAGCCTCCACTAAGAATATTTTCTATGAGAATTCATATCCCTGAGCATGCAGCAAGCCATAAGTGCAGAAACAGTTCTAATTTGAGCTGGATGCGGGGGTGCATATCTGTACTTCTAGCTACTGGGGAAGCTGACCAATAATTAGTACAGGTTTCAAGCCTGTCTGGGTACAATCCTGTCACAAAAATACAAATTAAAAGGGCTTTGGATGTAGCTCAGTGGCAGACCACCCCTAGTTTCAATTCCTAGGACCCAGAGAAAACTCCTAACTTGGTTCATTGTTCTCGTCCTCAAGCTGGTTTAAAGTTGGCGCTACCACTGTGCAGTGGGCCCATGGAGCTGAGTGACAGCCTTGCTTTTCTGACTCGAAGGGTTCCTGCTTTTGTACATTATGTGGCAAAGACCCATCCTTAGACGGGCCTTAGGCCTTAGGCCATTTGGTGCTCAGAGATGAGAGACTGCCAGTGAGACCCACGGCCATCAAATCCTACCTAATCAGATGTCTTCTGAGAAGACTGATTTCCAAGTGTCCTTCACATGGCAAAGCCTCAGCAAACTTTCACTACCATGCAATTTGGGGTGTGTGCGTGTATGCGTGTGTGTGTGGGGGGGGTGTGGGTGTGTGTTTTCAGGACTGGGGATTGAACCCAGGCCCTTTCTTTGTATTTTATTTCATCCACAGCCTCTTTTATATTTTGACACCAAGTTACTAAATTATGGGGCCAGCAGGATGGCTCAGCGATCTAAAGTGCCTGCTTAGGAAAGCTTAGGCTGCCAAAGGGACTGTGGTCCAATCCCTGGCACCACATGCTGCACCAGCCCCACCCTCAGGGCAGACTGAGCCAGCTTAAAAAAAAAATTACTAAATTATGCAGGCTGGACTTGAATTTGTGATCCTGCTGCTTCAGCCTCTCAGAGTGCTGGAATGACAGGTGTGTGCCACCATGCTGAGTTCCGATTTAGTTATTTTAAGCATATACTATGGGGTACTTTGCTAGGCTCTGTGAGCCAAGATCTATTTTCAAAGAACCTGGAAAATATGTGTCTTTATCTTGAGCCAAACACAAAGCAATTCTGGTTGCAAAGGAGGTAGTTCTGACTTATTTAGGTACTATAATAAAATATTTAATTTTAAAAAATAATACCATTTTACCTGTTTGATAATATAATGTAGGCATTTTTATTGAAAATAAATGTAGGGAAGGGCTGGTGAGATAACTCAGTGGACTAAATGCCTGCCTAGACAAGCACAGGGACTGCTTTCTATCCAGCCCCACTTCTTGGGCACACTGAGCCAGCCACCGGGACCTGATGTGCTGGCACATACCTGTAATGCCAGTGCCAGGGAGGCTAAAAACAGGAGGATCACTGTGAGTCTGAGCTGCTTAGTGAGACCCTGTATCAAATGCATTAAAAAAAAGAAATGTAGGAAGCATTTTAATATATGCCAAGATTCCCTCAAATGAATTTCCTTTCTTCTTTCTTTCTCTTTTCTTTCCTTTTTTTTTTTTCTGAGTTGCTCACTCTGTACTTCAGGCTGTCCTTGAACTCACTATTTAGCCCAGGCTGACTTTAAACTTTCACCAGTCCTTCTGCCTCAGTCTCCTAAATCCTAGCTACCATACCCGACCTACAAGTTGATTTATTATTATTATTATTATTATTATTTTGGTCTTTTTGAGACAGGGTCTCACTATGCAGTTGAGGCTGGCCTTGAGCTCACTTTTGTAGCCCAGGCTGGTCTCGAACTCACACCAATCCTCCTGCCTCAGCTTCCCGAGTGCTGGGATTACAGGCATGAGCCACCACGCCTGGCTTACAAGTTGAAATATTATGTTTGCTAGAAAAAATGAAGACAGAGACTGGGTGTGGTGGTGCACCTGTAATCCTAGCTCTTGGGAGGCTGTAAACAGGTAGATCACTATGACTCTGATCTACTAGTAAAATCCTGAATATCCTGTCCCCTAGACCCTCTCCTAAAATACAAATAAACAAAACAAAACAAAACAAAAAAGAGAGAGAGAGAGAAAGAAAAAGAAAAGATGAAGACAGAAGTTTTTAGAAAACAATTTAAAAATTTTCTCCCAGTAATCAAAAAGCATTGGTAATTGCTGATACTTATCAAGAAATAAGATAGCAATGGAGACAGAAAAAATGTATGTGCTACCATTTTATTTATTTTTTTTTTAGATTTTTTGTGTCTTTTTAAAATTTTATTTATTTATTTTTTTTCTTGTTTCAGAACTTTTGTTTGTTTATTTATTTATTTTTATGGTCAGCTCAGCTTGCCCTGAGGGCAGGGCTAGCGCAGCATGTAGTGCTGGGGGATCGAACCGCAGTCCCTGCAGCTGCCCAAGCTTTCGTAAGCAGACGCTTTAGACCACTGAGCCATCCTGTTTGGCCCGTTTTTTTTTTTTTTTTTTTTTTTTTTTTTTTTTTTTTTTTTTTTTTTTTTTTTTTTTTTTTTTTTTTTTTTTTTTTTTTTTTTTTTGTCTTTTTGAGACAGGGTCTCGCTATGCAGTTCAGGCTGGCCTTGAGCTCACTTTTGTAGCACAGGCTGTTCTCAAACTTGCACTGATCCTCCTGCCTCAGCCTCCCAAGTGCTGGGATTACAGGAGTGTGCCACCATGCCTGGCAATAGTTTTATTTCTTAATACTGAAAATTTGACTAATTGATAATGTGCTTTCTTATAGCAAGTGACAACAGAAAGATGTTAGCTGTGACCTCTACTGCTAGCTCTACCATGGAGGAGACAGTGCATGTCAATCACTTCTCAAGTCTCAGTTTCTTTATCAATGAAATGGGAATAAGGATGGCTTCTGGACCTCATGAGAGATTACTTTTCCTTATTTTCCAGATTCAGTACAATAGCTGAAAATAAATTTTATGTGTGTTTTAAATTTTCATGACCTCATTAAAACTGATGGAAATCCTTTATTCTTTAGTGTGTTTCTGTTCTGTTCTGTTTTAAATTCCTGTGTAAAGAACCTGAGGATACCAGAATTAGAGTGTCCCACTCATTATACTTGTGAACAGATTTCTGCCTTCTAATCTAATTCTCTTTCATTCCTGAAGTTTCTAATATTATACTGACCCAACCAACTGTAAACAATTTGTGTTAGGCTGACTGGTCAATAATTTGTCCCAGATTGAAATAATCTGCTGTTCTCCTGAGCCTCAGACTTGCAACCCAGTATTAACAAAGATCCGGGTTTGTTCCTTCTGGCCTCTGAGTCAGAACTCCTATTGTTCAGGTTTACATTTTTCTAACATACTGCATCATCTAAAAAGATAACTACTTGAAAATGCTTCCTTCCTAGAGTATCTGATCACATTTTAAAGTTTATCCATATGGGTTTGCTTCTTTCTGGCTTTATTTCTGTCTATCTGTGTCTGTCTTTCTTATCTTTTTTCTTTCTTTCTTTTTTTTTTTTTGGTATGAGGAATTGAACTCAAGAGTTTCATGCTTGCCAGGCAGATGCTGTGCCACTGAGCTGTATCCCCAGCCTTATGCCTTTCTTTTGTCATTTGGTGTTAGGACACATGTGTTTCCTCAGTCTGGTCGTGCTCAGTGAAAAAAAAAAAAAGTACAGACTTGCTCATTTTTTTTGGTAAATTCTAGAACTCATCTTGACCAAATGAATCTCACTGAATTGAGTTCACAGGCTCAACTTGGCCAAAAAAGAAAAGAAAAAAGAAAGAAAGAAAAAAAAAAAGGCAGCAAGGCCGTGCAGTAGGAGTTGGGCTTTTTAATGAAACCCTCATGGTTGCAGTTATTACCAGAGAGAAGCACACAGCTAGGGAAAATAGTCTTTGGCCATGTGCTGCTTAGCAAGCACAAAACCAACATGCAGGTTAATTCTGTTTTGTCTGTATTGCTTAATTGTGGTTAGGAATGTTGATTTTTCACTAAGCAATTTAAATTTTTTCTCTGTTAAACAGATAATGAACATTAAAAATACGAATTTGTGTTTTAAGAATTAAAGTATTGTTTAGAGTAGTTTATCTTCACAGTTTGGCCTATATCATTCTTTACATGTAGCAGAACAGGACAACAACAACAACAACAAACTTTCCTTGTCTAGCAGTTGTGTTAGAAAAGTAATTAGGTGGACAGCACAACAAAAAGAAAGTGATAAGGATGCATACAAAAGTAGAATCTGAAAAAAATGTGGAAATCTTTTTCTTTTTTTTTTTTTGTTTTTACTTTGTCAAAGTAATCAAATGCTTGGAAAAGCTTACATAAACTCTATAGCTCAGAGTATATAAATCATTTACTGTAAACGTTTTGTACATCTCAATTCCTCGTAATTTACCTGCAGATTCAACTGAAATACAAAGCAACTACTATACTGATGCTTTGAGTTTGTTGAGGAAACTCTCTTCACTACAGTACTGAAGGCACTTCGAAGATACAACAAATAAATTTTCATTATATAGGTAGATCTTTTTTTTGCATTGCTATAGAATCACTTATTTTATTGAAAGCTATTTTAAAATTTTAGAAAACAAGAGCACTTTAAGAAAAATAAATGGCATGTTAATAGTTATTTTCTCTAAGCTTTTTCTTTGAAAACACCAGCCTTCAACAAATCAGAAGTTTTTACTGCTTTGACCCACTCTTCCATGTTTTCAAAGAGTTGACATTCCCAAAAGGAAGCCCCGCGAGGGAAGTTTCTTACCAAGCCATATGGAGTTATGAAAAATTCCATCCTTGAAGCCCCATCCTTGAGCCTCTTCCCACAGCAAGAGAAGTATGTAAGTTAAGAGGATCATATCGTCAGTTGCAGAGAAGTTAATGGGCTGTAACAGGCTGCCGGCGATAAATTCTCAGAACAGCGGCTGAAATGTGACTGAAACATCTGGTTTCCAAATCTTTCTTAAATAGCTTGTTTCAGCTGTGAGGTCAGCACAGTTCTCCAATGGCGTTTTCTGTTATAGAATTACACAATTAACTCAATGTCTCAGCAAGTCCTCTGACTCATTTGCATTGGCGACCTGAATTGGGGGATCGGATGATCATCTTATGTTTTAAAATTCAAACACTCAGAAAGGAGTTCATTCATTCTGTTGTTCACAGGCATTTTCCTATTAGGAAGTTTGTGTAACTTGGTGAAATTTTCAAGCAACAATTAAAAGAAAGTCAAACTGCAGTAGGAATTTTAAGAGAAATTCCAAATATTTATTTTATTTGCATTTTCAGTGAGGGTGTGTAGGGTTTGGGGTGAAGTTCTAATCTTTAGTTTGACTCTGGTAAGTTTACATTAGTTTTTCCTAAACATTGCTAAGCTGTGTAAAGATTTTAAACAAAATGTGCACAGTTTGGCAATGTGGGACTTTATTCTCCGTCAGCATTTGTTTTGCGGTCTGTGAAAACTTTGGCTTGTTATCTGTCTGTCTGTCTGTCTGTCTGTCTGTCTATCTGTCTCAGCTTCTCCCAGATTTGAGATCCGCAGGACACTCATACAGCTGTGGTATATCCTGTGATGGCATAAGATCTCCCTGGGTCATGCATCTTTGAAGTATTGGGAGAAAGGAGGGTAGGTAGTGAAAAAGGTAATGAAAATAATGGTGTTAACTTCCTAGAGCACTCTCACATTGAAGATGATCAAAATAGTAGGTGATGATAATTTTAGTACAGTCCGCATTCCTTTCTGTGTCCTGAATGTTCCTATATAAAAAAGGTGAAGTGCCTGGGTCATAGGTTTGGTAATATTCTAACTGTTCCTGATGCTACTAGAATTTTCTGCTCTGGACTGGTACCCATTTATGGATATTACTTTTCTTATTCACCATTTAAGAATTTTTAATCATTCTTTGTTATTTATTTTTATTACTATTTACTCATGACATACGATACAGTAATTATATTTATTTTGGGGAATTATACACATCACATCTTCATTATCTTTACTTTCACTGTTCTTTTTGGTACTGGGAATCAAGCTCAGGACCTTGTGCTTTTCAGGCAGGTGCTTATGCTTGGAGCACTCTCCCCAGCATTTTCCCTATTGCTTAGCTTTTAGTCAAGTCATAGCACTCACTTCTCCCATGCTTTGTCAATCTTTTCAGCCAAAAAGATCATGAATTCAAGGCAAGTGTAGGCTACAGAGCAAGTTCAAGTCCAGCCTATACTACATAGACAGACTATCACCTGGGAACAACAGTCAACTTTTTTTTTTTTTAATTTATTTTATTTTTTCTTGTTTCAGAACTTTTGTTTGTTTGTTTATTTATCTTTATGGCTGGCTCAGCCTGCCCTGAGGGCAGGGCTGGCCCTGCATGTGGTGCCAGGGATCAAACCGCGGTCCCTGCAGCTGCCCAAGCTTTCCCAAGCAGGCGCCCTAGACCACTGAGCCATCCTACCGGGCCCCAACAGTCAACGTTTTAGACATGATTTAGTTGAAAACTAACTTTTTATTCCAGGCTGGACTTGAACTTACTATTAGCTCAGGCTGTCCTTGAATTCCTGATGCTCCTGCCTGAGCCTTCCCAGTGCCGAGATTATAGGCGTACAGCACATTTGCCTCTAAAGTTAGCTTTAAATCCCTTAGACAGCTTTGTCTTGAATATCATGGGCTAGTGTTTCTCTCATCTCTCCTCAGAAAAGCTGTTGTAGGGAGGTAGGCTGAAGGTACAGAATGTACTGTACACTTACTGTGATAGGCATACAATTACCAGCATCCAAAGTCTCTATTTTGGGTGCAGAGCAAATGAGAGATGAAGAAAAAAGGCCAGTGATTGGGACAGTGGGTTTAAATTTGGTGACCAGAGAAGGATGCAGTCTAGACTACATGGGTGTGACTACGACAGCCACAGGATAGATGCTGGAAGGTGGATAAGTAGTTAAGTCAGCAGGAGCAGACTATGATATTTCTCTGAAAGTGAAAAGAGATGAGTATTTTGAGTTTGTGGTTTAATAAGTAAACATTACTTGCACATGGTTACAGCAAAACTGTCACCTCTCCTTGTGGGCTTCTCACATTCTCTGGCATTATTTCTGTATGGTTCTAAACCTAATTTCTCCATAGTGTTCATTTATCATAAATTGCTTTCAGGAAAACATTTGTAATTAATCTTTGGCAAAGCTAATGACAGAACTAACAACAGATACCCTTCTGTATTCATTTGAATTTTCATGAAGTTCTGAGTATCACAGGATGTGAATGTTTACCTTGTTTAAAATGAAATTTAATGATATGATGGGTCAACTCCATCTGGCATGGAGGATTTCTCCCCCCACTCCAGCTCCCATAAGGAAAACAAATGTTTCCCCTTGCTTCTGTCCAGTATTTGCAGACTTGTCCTCCCTGCAATCAAGGAAACATAGAACACAACCCACTAGAGCCCAGTTACTCATGTGGGCTCTAGTTTTGAGGGGTGTTCAATTCTGATGTGGAAGAAAATCAGAATTGGAGTTATTATATGGAAAAGATGCAGGCAACTAATCCAGAGAAAGGAGTATGATGAGAAGAACAGCAAAAAGAATATTCCCCAATGGGGCTGGGAAGATAGCTCCATGGCACATATGCCTGCCTGGCAAGTGCAAGGTTGTGAGTTCAAACCTCGATCCTGAAAAAAAAAAACAAAAAACAAAAAAAAACAATATTGCCCAAGAGGCTGGGGAGATAGTTGAAGGTCTAAGAGCTTGCCTGGGAACCACAAGGACCTGGGTTCCATTCCTGGTACTCCATGCCACACCAGCCCCAGAACCTAGGGCTAACCATGCCTGCCACTGAAACTGGGCATGGAGGCATATGCCTGTAATCCCAGCTGAGACAGGAGGATCACTGCCAGTCTGGGTATAAATAAATAAATTTTTTAAAAGAATATTGTCCAATAATTTATCTTGTAAATTGTCAAAGAAATGTCTCCTCCCCAACTTGAAGGTCATGTTCCAGGATGTCTCATGAGCAGCTGACGCTAGTGTTTACTGATGAAAATCTCCTTTCAAGCACTCAGAAGATCTTATCATCAAATATCATGCTTTCAGGGATGAATGCTCCCTCCTCTAATCTCTAGATCTGGGCTTAAATTGCTCAGTTCTCCCCATCATCCATAACTGCCAGCCCAGCAAGACTGCCTTTTTTTTTTTTTTTGTCTTTTTGAGACAAGGTCTCACTATGTAGTTCAGACTGGCCTTGAGCTCACTTTTGTAGCCCAGGCTGGTCTCGAACTTGCACTGATCTTCCTGCTTCAGCCTCCTAAGTGCTGGGATTACAGGCATGCGCCACCACAGCCCAGCCAAGAATTCTTTTTGTGCATTGATCTCCTTTTCTGGTTGCTTTTTACAAGGTTCCAGTTCCTGCAAGGCACCATGACTGCTCCTTACCTAAGGGTGTAGTGTGGAGAACTCCATAGCTGAGTGGGACAGGACTGCACAGAACACGTAGTTCCCTTAATCTGGCCTAATGATATCAATATTGTACAATTGTCAAGACTTCAAAGTAGAATCCCAAAAACTTGACAGAGTGACAGAAAGTGTTTTAGATACTTTCGATGTGTTTTGTCTCAGCTAACAAGGCAGAAGGATGGAGACTTGTGCAGTGGATACAGACAGAAGGGAGAGAGAGAGAGGGCGGGCCAGAAAATTCTAAGAGAGCACATGTATCATTATATGAAAAGACTAGATTTGAACAGCAAGACGCTGGGACAAGATGCAATTCTTTGATGTACATAATGAAAGATAAAGCATAAATTATATTGCATCTGGGGGTCGAGACGGTGAACCCAGGGAACTGGGGCCAAGACAGTGCACTTGACATGTGGGGCTAGGGATTGAACTCAGGTCCTTGAACTTGCTAGGTCAGTGCTTATTCCTTTGAGCTATCTCTCTAGGTCCCTGTAGGATACTTTTTTGTAATCTTGGAAAGGCAAGGAAAGGGATGGAGGTCAGAGTTACAAAATGTGTCATTTCAGGGTGTCTTTCACATTGCCAGGAAGGGTGTGGAACTACAATACAACAACGCCC
>PVJA010011885.1:0-53453 GCA_004027025.1 Myocastor coypus
CCCGGCATAATAACATGAAATTCTAAAGGGTTATAGTTTAACTAGATATTATTCCAAAAAACTTCCAAAAACTAAGAAAGCACTTATTTTTTTCCTCAGAAAAATAAAGCTTTCCTGGCATGATTATTTTCACTTACACCTTCACATTCACGATATTTCTTAAGGCATGATTCTGTTTCCTCGTATATCGCAAGGAGAATGGAATGAGAAAGTTTCTCAAATTGTTGAAAAGTGGAAGTAGGTTAGATATTTGATATACAGGGCTGGACAAATAGCTCAGGGAATTAAAGCACCTGTAAGCAGGAGCAAGGGTTGATCCCTGGACCTGCTGCTAGCCCCGCCCCCAAGGCACCTTGAGACAGCAATTGAGGCTGGGCATGGTGGTGTGTGCCTGTAATCCCAGCTCTTGAGGAACTGTAAACAGGTGGATCACTATGAGTCCAATCCTGTAGTGAGACCCTGAACACCCTGTAGAATCTCCCCCCCCCAAAAAAAAATTATACACAGAAGGGGACAGATGACGAAGAAAATTTTCCCAAAAAGCAACACTGAGCATTAATTAGAAATTATAGTCAAAGTCACATTGCTAGAGGGGACATACGTAGAATCTGTCTTACTTATTTTATAAGAAATATATAGTGACCCTGTATCTTAGTCTATTTGGGCTTGTATAATAAGATAATGGTACAACAATTATAAATAAGCTGGCTTCTAAGAAATAGAAATATATTCACAAGTTCTGAAGCCTGAGAAGTACAAGACCAAAGTGTTGGGCTAGCCAAATAGGTCAGTGGACTGAAGTGCCTGCTTAGGGACAGCACAACAGCTGGGGTTCAATCCCTGGCTTGCCCTGCCAGCCCCACCCCTGGGGCACACTGAGAGGGGTGATTGAGACTGGGCATGGTAGTGCACGCTTGTTATCCCTGCACGTGGGAGGCTGTAAACAGAAGGGTCACTGTGAGTCGGGTCTACGTGGTGATACTCTGTAGATCCTGTCCTAAATACATTTTTAAAAAGTGTCTGTAGACTGAATGGGACCTAGTGAGGATGCTGCCTTCTCACAGGGAAGCAGAGGAAGGTGAGCTTCTTCAGGCTTATTTTATAAGGGCACTAACACACTCATGAGAGGCCTGTGCAAAGAACTGAGTACCTGCCAAAAGGCCCCACCTTGAAACATTGTCTTGTAAATCTCAGAGGTTGAGATTTCAGCATAAATTTTGTGAAGGGACAAAAACATTCAGATTATAACTCTACTTAAAACTTAATGGTATGATTAAGGGATCTTGATGTTACACCCTTCAAGGGTTAGGTTGAAACCCAGTGCATGCATGAAACATTCATTAAATGCTCTTCGCTGTAAGTGTCATTGTGGCTTGGCCACTCTGGATACGGGGCTATAAAGCTGTGCTTCAGGGTGCAGGGTACTGGACTCAGGTCTGTGCCAGGTTGTGTTTGTCCTGAGGTCTTGTATGAGGCAGAAACAGCTACTTAGGCCATTCTTTTTTCATTAGAGACCTTGATGTAAAAGCAAAAACCAAATCACACAAATGCATTTGCAGACTTTTATTTCCAAGGTCCAAACCAAGCCACACAGCCAAACACACAGTTAGTGGGGTCAGCAAACTCTGTTCTGGTGCACAGAGAAAGGAAAAAGATTAAACATTGGCTAAATCATACTCTTAAATTTTCTAATGACATATCAGTTGCCACTATATTCTCTTTAAAATAAACTTTTTAGGACAAGGCAATAAAAGAAGGGCCAGCCAGATAGCTCAGCAGACTAAAGTGCCTGCGTAGGTAGAGTGCAGCAGTCACACTTTGATCCACAGCTTGCCATGCTGCCCATCCCCTCCCCATGGCACACTGGCATGGCAACTGAGACTGGGCATGCTGGCATGCACCTGTAATCCCAGTGCTTGGGAGGCTGAAAACAGGAGGATCACCCTGAGTCTGATCTGTGTAGTGAAACCGTGTAAGACTCTGTACTAAATACATAAAAAGGTAATAAAATAAAAAGAGAGACAAGAACAAAAATTTAAGATTTCTTGAAAACATTTGGTAATATTCAGTCATATGTCCAATCTTGCATAACTATATCCATTAATCTGAGCAAAAGATTTGATGATTAAAAACAGGTACTATATCAAGCAATCAATTCTTAATTCTGTATTTAGTACAGGTTCTACACGTTCTCACTATATATAGAGATCAGACTCATAGTGATTGTCCTGTTTCCAGCCTCCTAAATGCTGGGATTATAGACGTGCACCACCACACCCAGTCTCAATTGCTGTCTCAGCTCGCCCCGTGGTTGGGGCCCACAGGGCAAGCCAGGGTTTGATTGAACCCAGGCTGCTGGCTGCTCTCTGTCCAAGCAGAAGCTTTAGTCTGCTGAGCTATCAGGCCAGAACTTAACCATTATTAATAGCTAATCTTTTTGGAAAATCTGTAACACATGTATTGTACAGTACCCTGTTGCTGTACTTGTTTTTGGTTTTCTTGTTTTTGTTTTTATTCTTCACAACAAAATTATAATAATAAGCAATACTCTTAATTATCCTAGTAAGTGAATCAATGGCTGGGAGGTAATATAAAATATTCCATAGTTCACTATATAAAAAGAGACATCAATTTTGGGTTGAGAGAAACATTGTCAGTTCTCAGCTGTGTATTTCTACATTCCATTTTCACTTTAACTTTCTATCTACTTTCTTCGTCTTTTGAATCCCACTGAACCTTCCAGTGAACCACTTTCCCACGTGTGAGATCAATGTTACACTGGGGTTCTGGGCTTTCTTTGTGAAGCAAGATGCTGGTTATGGACTGAATCCTCCCCAACCTTTATAGGTAAAAATCCTGACCAGCAAAGTGAGAGTGTGCAGAAATGAAGCCTTTGGATGGTGATCAAGTCATTAGAGTTGAGCCTTCAGGAGTAGGACCCAGAGAGCCACCTCACTCTTCTTTCAACCTCTGTTGATGCAGTGGGAAGCGGCCAGTGTGCCAGGCACCAGAGGTCCCTCAGCAGAACCTGAGGAGGCACAAGTTGCTTTCTCACAGTTGTGGAGGCTGGATTCCTGGCATGACAGTGCCAGCCCCCTGAGGTTTTTCTGAACTACAAATAATATCTATCCATGTGGTGAAAAGAGAAGATAAAATAATTGATGCAAAGAAGAAATTGGAAAGTTTTGGAGATGTCACCTGAAAGAGCAGTGCTTGAACACCTGAAGACTTTATGCACAAGTGGCTTTGGTCATCACTCAGAAGACTAGAAGGCTGACAAAAATGCTGGTGAAGACTAGATTCAGGAGATTTATGCTGGGAAGGAGAACTGAATTGGTTACTGGACTCCAGCTGATGTGTGTTAAGGTTTGGCACGAAGTTTGCCTATATTTTGCTAAGGTCCAGAGGTTTTTGTTGAGACCGAAATTAAGTGTGGCAGATGAATCAATCTGGCAGAAGAAATTGCAAGACAGTCAAACGTTTAAGTGGTGACATGGTTATTTTTGGAGGTTTCTAGCCAGGTCTATGATGAGAATCAAGAACCAAGAGTCTGGAAGGATGATTTAAAGTATGAATTTGGCAAAATAGGAAGCTCCAGCAAAACTGTGAACTGCAAAGATGGAGCAGAGGAAATCTTGATTACTGAAAAGGAAAAAAAAAAAGAATAGAAAAGATGGTCTGAGGGCATCACAAAAAGCACTAAGTCTATGTCTTTTTTAACCTCAAGTGTGCAAAGGTGAAAGACTTTGTTTTGAGGAGAAAACTGTACAGGACCATGTTCCGATGGCAATGGTGCAGAGAATTTGTTCCTCAGAATCAGTTTCATCATGTTCAATGGTTCGGGCACTTGACCCCTACAGCCAAGAGAGAGGAAAGCCGGGCTACTGATCCAGCTGGCAGCAGAACTTGGCATTATCCACGTGACACAAGTGAATGCAGTATGCAAGAACTGTGAGGTTAAATATTTACATCAAGATCTCAAGCCGGGCGTGGTGGTGCACACCTGTAATCTCAAAACTCGGGAGGCTGAGGCAGGAGGATCGGTGAGAGTTCGAGACCAGCCTGGGCTACAAAACTGAGCTCAAGGCCAGCCTGAGCTGTACAGCGAGACCCTGTCTAAAAAAAAAAAAAAAAGATTTCAGAGGGCCTGGGAAGCCAGGCAGTGTGGCCCTCAGAGGGCAGTGTGTGAAGCTGAATGAGAAGCCTAAAGTGCAGTGGAGACCACAGAAGTGTGGAAAAACCAGAAGAATGGATCTCATAAGGAAACCTGAAAGGAGGGAGCACAGCATGCAAAAGAGAGAAGCTAGGAGAGCTGCAGCTACCAGAAGAGCTATGTGGTGGTCACTCCAGCCCTTGGGAGCTCACAATGTGCCACAGATTGCTTCAAGTGCTCGACATGGAACTAACTACAGAACTTAATATTTCTCCTGCTGGATTTTGGACTGGCTTTGGCCCCACTACTTTACATTCCCATTTGTAACTCTGGAAATGAAACTGTTTATTTCACGCCATTGACTGTTGGAAGTTGATATGGTTTGTGTCTAGTTGTCACCCCAAAGCCTCCTGCAGTGATGGAGTTGGGACTTCTACAATTTGTGGTTAACTCATGATTTACTGGAATTATGGGTGTGAGGACAACTGCACAACTCCCAGCCTGGGGTGGATAACCTGAATACAATTTTTTTTTCCATGATGAATGTTTTTTTTTTTAAATTTAATTTTTACCTTTATTGAAAATCAGTAATAACATAACATTAAAATGGTAGACAAATATAGAAATGTTAAGGATAAGATGTAGACATTGAATTTTAGCCAAGTCTGAAATAAATACATAGCATAACATTAATGATAGGTTGCACATTGTAAATAAATTATTTACACATGTAAATTGATCTAACAATAAAAATGAAGAATTTACATATCAGTCATATAATAGTTTACTCTGTCAAAATCAAGAAACTTATATACATTTCTTTCCGTATACTAGAGAGACTATCCGATATTTACATATGTAGGTCTGGTTTATTACACTTATGAGTATATCTTCAAGATAAATCCACTTATGTATGAAATCTTCTAGTTTATCATTCCTTATAGGTGAGTAATATTCCATTTTATGAAAATGCCACATCTTTTTCAATCATTTTTCCGATGATGGGTATTTTGGTTGTTTGTAAGATTTGGCTATCACAAACTGTGCTATGAACATAGGTGTACATAAATCACTGTGATATGATGTCTTCAGTTCTTCTGGGAAAATTCTCAGTATTAAATCTGTACAACATTTTAGTGATTACGGCCATCTTCACAATGTTGGTTCTTCCTATCCAGGTGCAGGGAATATCTTTCCATTTTCTGGGATCCTTTAGGATCTCTTTTTAAAGAGTACTGTAGCTTTCATTGAATGGATCTTTAGTTCTTAAGTAGGTTAATTCCTAGATATTTCTTTTTTTCGTTGCTATTGTGAAAGGAATTATTTCTCTAATTTCTCTCTCAGTGTGTTTCTTATCTGTGTAGAGGAATGCTACTGACTTTCAAGTGTTGACTTTGTACCACGTTATGGTACTGAATTTGCATATTTATTCTAGTAGCTTCTTGTTCGAGTTTTTTGGGTCTTTCAAGTAGATTATCATGTCATCTTCAAATAATAATAGTTTAACTTCTTCTATACTTTCTCTTATTTCTATGATTTCTCTCTCTTGTCTTATGGCTGTAGCCAAGGCTTCCAGAACTAATTGAGTGACAATAGGGGACATCCTTGTCTTGTACCAGATCTCAGAGTAAAAGACCTCAGCATTTCCTCATTTACAATTATGTTAGCTGTTGGATTGTCATAGATGGCTTTTATCAGATTGAGGTAGAGGTCCTTTATTCTGATTCTGTAAGAGTTTGAAGATGAATGAGTGTTGGACTTTGTCTAAAGCTTTTCTTCATCAATTGAGACAATCCTGTGATTTTTTTTGGTTTTGTTCTATTGATATGGCATGTTACATTTATAGATTTGCATATATTAAACCAACCTTGCATCTCGGGGATGAATCCTACCTGGTCATGGTGTATAATGTTCTTAATGATTTGCTGTATTCTATTGGTGAGGATTTTATTGAGGATTTTTGCAACTATATTCATGAGAGAAATTGGCCTGTAGTTCTATTTTTTAGTTTCATCTCTCTCTGGTTTTGGTATCAGTGTAATATTTGCCTCTAGGAATGATTTTGGAAGGAGTTCTTCCTTTTCAATTTCATTGAAGAGTTCAAAGATGTTATGGTTTATGTCTAGTTGTCCCCCCCCCAAAGCCTCAGGTAGTCATTGGGCGGGGACTGCTATAGACTGAGACTTGACTCATGATTCACTAGGATTATGTGTTTTAGTACTGATGGGATTATCAGTCTGAGTAGGGCTGAGACTATGGGTGTGGTCTAGGGCAGACATCCTAAGGCAGAGAGCCTGATAGCAATATAAAGAGAGACAGAGAGACAAACTAGAGCTGTTGCTTTTTGCTCCCCTGGTTGTTCCATTGCCTCTGTCGTTTTTGTTGCTGTTCCACCGCCATGAACTGGATGCTATCTGCCCTGTTCCACTCAGCCTTGTGCCAGCTGAATATGGAGTGAAACTTCCACGAACTGTGAGCTAAATAAACCTTTCCTTCCTTCATTTTGAGTTGAGTATTTGTCACACCAATGAGTAACAACATAGAATGGGGTTCTTGTCTATGTTGAGTATTTGTCACACCAATGAGTAAAAAGTAACTAAGACAGAGTAGTTTTGGGATTATGTCTTTAACAGTTTAACAGACGCTAGTATTGTCTTGATTGAGTTAGCCTCTGCTCTTATCTACATAATTTCACCTTGTCTTTGGGCTTTGGATTTCATTTGTTCTTCCCTTTCTAGTTGGTGCTGCATGAGAGTATTTGTTTCTGTTCTATTTTCTTAATGAATGAGTTCAGAGCTATATAGAATTCAGTGGTGAATCCATCAGGTCTTCGACTTTTCTTTGTCAATAGACTTTTTATTATATTTTGTAATTCATTGGCTATTATTTGGTTATTGAGAGTTCTTTATATCTTCTTTTTTATTTTATTTTATTTTATTTTATTTTATTTTATTTTATTTTATTTTATTTTATTTTATTTTATCTTTTTGAGACAGCTTCTCACTATGCACTTCAGGCTGGCGTTGAACTCACTTTTGTAGCCCAGGCTGGTCTCGAACTCGCACTGATCCTCCTGCTTCAGCCTCCCAAGTACTGGGATTACAGGTATGTGCCACCAATCCCAGCTATTCTTATATCTTCTTGATTCAGTTTTGAAAGTGTGTACCTTTCTAGGAATCTGTCTATTTCATTTTTGTCTTCCATTCTGTGAGAGTATTCTCAAAGTAGCTACTAATGATCCTCTGAATCTCTGCTGTGTTTGTAGTAATTTCACCCTTTTCATTCCTTATTGATTGAATTTGAGTCCTTTCTTTCCTCTTTCCTCTTTTTTTTTTTTTTTTTTTTAACGAGGTTAGCTAGGGGTTTATCAATTTTATTTGATCTTTCAAAGAACCAGCTTTTTGATTCATTAATTCTTTGTATTATTTTCTTTGTCTCAATTGCATTAACTTCTGCTCTTAACTTTTTAATTTCCCTTCATCTTTGGGCTTTGAATTTCATTTGCTCTTCCTTTTCTAGTTGGTTTCTGTGTTGCATGAGAGTATTTATTTTTTCCTGTTCTGTTTTCTTAATGTGTGAATTCAGAGCTATAAATTCCCCTCTAATAATTGCTTTCATTGCATCCCATACATTCTGATATGTTGTGTTTGAGTTTTCATTAAATTGTAAATATTGTTTAATTTCTTTTTTAATTTCATCTGTAACCCACTGGTTGCTGAGAAGGGTGTTATTTAATTTCCATGTATTTCTGGGGTTCTTTCTATGTATTTCTGGTGATTTCTTTTGTCATTAATTTCTAGCTTCATTGCACTGTGGTCAGATAATATACATGGTATAATTTATGTTTTCTTGTATATACTTAAGCATGACCTATGCACTAGTATGTGCTCAATTTTGGAAAATGTCCCATGTGCAGCTGGAAAAAAAAGTGTATTCAGAAGAGATTGGGTGGAACAATCTGTGTATGTGCACTAAGTCCAGTTGTTCCAAGATCTGGTTCAGCTCTGTGATTTCTTTGATAAATTTTTGTCTGCTTGACCTATCTTTTTGGGATAAAGTGGTGTTGAGGTCTCCTGTTAGGATTGTGGTATTAGATATTAGATTTT
Source organism: Myocastor coypus (assembly GCA_004027025.1). Lineage (NCBI taxonomy): Eukaryota > Metazoa > Chordata > Mammalia > Rodentia > Myocastoridae > Myocastor > Myocastor coypus. The sequence continues at coordinate 8,260 of PVJA010011885.1, forward strand.
TCATGTCCATTAAGATTTGTCTCATATAACTTGGTTCTCCCACATTGAATGCATACATATTTATGAGTGTTACCACTTTGTCTTGAATTTTCCCCTTAATTAATATGTACTGGCCTTTCTCATTTCATTTGATCTCACTAGGTTTCAAGTCTAGACTGTCTGCACACAGGATTGCTAGCCCTAATATTTTTTTTTTTTTGAGATGCTGGGGCATGTAGTATTCTTTTCCATCCTTTAACTTTTAGCCTATGATTTTCTTTATGAGTTAAGTGTGTTTTTTGTGTGCATCACATTTTTTGATTTTACTTCCTTATCCATTCTGCTAGTCTATTCATTTTAATTGGAGAATTGAATCCATTTACATGGTTATAACTTAAATGTACTGACTTATGATTGATATGTCTTTTACTTGCTACTGTTTACTCCTTTTTCTCCTATTTAATTGGTTGCCCTATTTAGTGTGTTCTTTCTTGTCTCATTTGTACAGATCAGGTCATTTCGGTCTCCCTCTAAAATAATTTTTAGTAGTCTGTGTAGGGTTGGTTTTGACATCGTGAAATTCTTTAGTTGTTCCTTGTCATGGAAGTATTTCACTTCTCCCTCATACTTGAAATAGAGTTTTGCAAGGTATAGCAGTCTGGGCTGGAATTTGTTTTCATGGAGGACTTGAAGCATTCTGCTCTATGCTTTTCTTGACTTCATGATTTGTGAAGAGAAATCTGCAGTTATTGTGATGGGTTTTCCTTTAAATGTAATCTGTTTCTTTACTCTAGTGGCTTTTAGTATAGTTATCTTCTGCTGGATTTCTGGAATCTTGACTATTATATGTCTGGGTGTGTTTTTAGTGGGGTTGATGTTATTTGGGTTTCTGTATGCTTCAGTTATCTCAGTGTTCAATTGTTTTCTCATAGTTTGGAAGTCCTCTGCTGTTACTTCTGCCGTATTCTTTTCATATCATTTGTAGTGACTTTTTTTTCATTGATTTCTGTTAATCTCACATTGTTCATTTTTGCATCATCTTGCAGATGTTGAATTATTTTTTCCTGCATTATGGTTGTATTTGAGAGATCCTTTCTTACCGTTTCACTAGCTGCAACTGTGTCTTCAAGATCTTAAACACTATCTTCACTTTTTTTCATTCACTGTTGTCAGCTTGCGATTGATACTTCATTTTCCTGTATATCTCTGTGGAACTGTTTCATGCGATCTATTTCTTTCCATTCAAGGTTTCCATCATTTTTCTATGCTCCTCTAATTTTTTATTAATATCTTCATGAGAGTCATTTGTTAAGTCTTTCATTATAATTATCCTTTGTTTTTCTATATCCAAAGTTGCTTCTACTCTCATTTCCTCTCTACCTTTCTGCAGTTGTTCTTTTACTTTGGACACTATTAATTTAGAGATGACTTTTTTCCACTTCCTATGTTATTTCTGATCTGATTCTCTCTATACTTTTCTGCAGCTATTTTTTCTTACTTCAGATTCTAGTAATTCAAAGATTTCTTTTTATACTTCAGAGGTTAGGTCCAATTCAAGTTCCTCTAAACATTTCTGCGTTTGTTTGTTTAATTCAGATGCTACTAATTCAGAATTTTTGGCTGCATGATTCCCATTTTCTTCTATGGTAGTGTCTCCTATATTTGTTCCAGGTGGATCCCATTTTCTTCTATGGTAGTATCTCCTATATTTGTTCCAGGTGGACTGGGGACCTGAGATTGCATTTTGCTCCTTGTCTGTATCATTCTGTATAGCAGTGACCTTTAGTGCAGAATTGCGTGCCCTGGTCAGTCAGTCGGGGCTGCTGCATGTGGATATGTCAGTTGGTCAGCGTTGCTCAAGTAGCAGGGACCTGGCTGCTGGGGCGGCTGAGCTTCCGGGAGGATTGGGGGAGGTCATACGCACATGCCACGCCTGGCTATTGGGTCAGTTGATCTTCTGGGGGGTGGGTTCTGGGGGAGGTCTTATGCACATGCCAGGCCTGGCTATTGGGTCAGCTAAGCTTCCTGGGGGGGGGGGGAGTTCAGGGGAAGGTCTCCACCTGAGTACAATTTAAGGGAGACAGACTTGCTCTCTGTAGCCACTGTTGCCACTGCTACTCTCTTTTGCTCTTGCCATTTTCCGCCACCATGAATGGCTGCTGTCTGCCATGTGCCGCTCTGCCTTGGAGCCAGCTGAGTACAGACTGAAATACCCAGTAACTGTGAGCTAAATAAACCTTTCCTTCCTTCATTGTGAGTGTTTGATATTTTTCCCAGGAACAAGAGAAGAATAACTGAGACAGAATTGTTTAACTTTGCTTTGGTTTGTACAGGGGTTCCCAGCTAAGAGTTTGCCTTATATTCCAGAGGAGACTTGGGACTTCGACTTTTCAGCAGTGCTGAAACTGTTACTACTTTGACAACTGTTTCAGAGGTACTAAATACATTGTTCATAAAGGGATACACATGAGTCCTTTGGAAGCTAGGGTAAAATGTCTTGTTTCTAATGTAGTATAATGTTGATAAGCTTAATATTGGTTCTTATGGATTATCTTTTTGCTTTAAATATATTTTAAAATCTTTATTTATTTAATTGGTGCAGAGTCTTGATACAGAACTCCTACTCATAGTGATCCTCCTGTCTCATCCTCCTCAAGGCTGGAATTACAGGCATGTGCCATCTCACCCTGTTTCAGTTGCCAGCTCAAATATGAACTAGAAACCTGGGTCCTTGAGCTTGCAAAGTATGTGCTTAGACACTGAACTATCCCCCCAACCCCTCTTAAGGATATTAAATGTGTTGTTTGTTTGTTTTTGTCTTTTTGAGACAGGGTCTCGCTATGTAGTTCAGGCTGGCCTTGAGCTCACTTTTGTAGCCCAGACTGGTCATGAACTCACACCTATCCTCCTGCCTCAGCCTCCCAAGTGCTGGGATTACAGGCATACACCACCACACCCAGCTTATTAAATGTGTTATAATGGTCAAGTTGTGAAATTTTAAGAATAAGCATATCCTTTTTACCTGGAAACTGATTTTAAGAAATGTCTAGTTGTCAAGCTGACAAGGGGTAGATTGTCAACTTGAGCAGTCTAGAAGCTTAACTAAGAAACTCAGCAGGTGTACCTTCTGGAGTGAAAAGGACATGCCTTTAACACTGTAGGATGTTTTTCTTTGTGTGAACTTGAGAAGTCTAAGAGTTCAACTAACAAGTACAGCAGAGGCCAGGGTTCGTACTTCATGTACATTCTCAGCTTGGGAAGAGGAGCACCCTGAGACAGTGTAGGCATGAGTGGCTGATATCCAGCATAAGGGAGGAAAAGAGGTTTGTTCGTCTGCTCTTCCCCTTCCTTTCCTTCTTCTTCTTGTTCTTCTTCTTCTTCTTGTTCTTCTTCTTGTTCTTCTTCTTCTTCTTCTTCTTCTTCTTCTTCTTCTTCTTCTTCTTCTTCTTCTTCTTCTTCCTCTTCTCTTTCTCCTTCTCCTTCTCCTCCTCCTCCTGCTCCTCTTCCTCCTCCTCCTCTTCCTCCTCCTCCTCCCCTTCTTCTTCTTCTTCTTCTTCTTCTTCTTCTTCTTCTTCTTCTTCTTCTTCTTCTTCTTCTTCTTCTTCTTCTTCTTCTTCTTCTTCTTCTTCTTCATTTTAACAATTTCACATATTTTCAGCCTCACCAGCTCTGGGATTGCAGGTGTTTTCCACCACAGCTGGACTCCTCCTCACTGGTTTAGCAGCCTGGGGATAGGGCTGTCATGGCCTGTGGTATCAGGGATCAAAGCCTAGTCTCTGCACTTGCATAAGCAGGTGCTTAGTCTGCTGAGCTATCTTACCAGCCCTTGATCCTTCTTTTATGTCTGTGGTGGCTTCAAATCCTTTCCCGCTTCTGTGCATCCCTGTTGTTTCTGCCTGGGACACTTTTCCCTCAGTAAGATCCTGTTTAACTAATTTATCTTTCATTTCCCCAGAAAAAAAGATTCCTTGACAAATCCCTCTAATCCATCCAGCTTTAGTTCCCTTATTATACACTAATATCCTTACGTTACAGTACAAGCCCCAGTTTACAGCTCTGTGCTTCCTTATTCAGTATTTCCCCCACCTGTTGGATTGCAAGGCTCACCTGTGAGAATCATATCCTTCTGTCTTATGGCTGTATCCTTGGATCTAACACAGTGCTGGGACTAAACTTTTAAAGTGTGAACGCATGTTTAAGGGTAACATGTTTAAGTGAGATTGTGGATAGTTTCAATAATATCATAATTTTATGTCCTGAATTGTTAAATTAAGCTGATTTCATAAGCACTCTCGTTAGTTTTTCCATTTATTGTGCATAAAATATACATAGCATTCCATCAAACAGATAAAATGCAACTGAATTCCCATTTTCAGAAAAGTGTTACCTAGTTTTGCAACTATAATTTTGTACTGTTATATAAAGCCATCTGCTTAAGAGAAATTTATAGAGGTATGAATGACAAGATCATAACTTCTGAATATTTCCAGCCATAGAATCACCAATTACTCTTTGAAAATACTATAACAAATTATAGTACCCTCAAAGGGACTAATCTTGGATAGACTGGCAATGCATTCTCAAATTTTCTTTACTCTTGAGATACAGGTTTACTATATTACTAGGCTGACCTTGAGCTCCTAGACTCAAGCAACTGTCCACCTCAGTCTCCCAAATGCCTGAGATTATAGATATGCATCATCACACTTGGCTTAGTTCTACTTTTTAAGTGTGCTCTGTCTACACTAAGTGAACTCCACATCTTGCCACACAGCCTCACCAGGGGACTGTGTACTCATTTTCTGAGTTGCAGCAGTATTGACACCATTGAAGCCTAATGTATTATAAGTCCTAGTAACAATTTAACATATTTTATACCTACTCAAATTATGTTGATACCAGGATATCTGTCAAAAGAATATAATTTGCTGCAAGCATGACATAAATCTGATCTAGTGTGAAAGATTTTAATTGACACAGCTAGCAGCTAAAAGTAATGAAGTGACTTATTCTTTTAACTTGTAACTTGCAACCAGAAATGTGTGGCCTATACTCAAGCATGTATTACAAATATTTGAATTATAAACACTAAATAGTTTTCATGAAGACTTTTTGTATAAGGATGCTAGACACTAAACTTCTTTCAAAAAGCTGAGAGGGCTAAGCATCTGCTTAGGCAAGTGCAGGAACTGTGTTTGATCCTACATACCATATGCCATGCTGATTTCACCTCCAGGAGCTCTAAGCCAGTTACCAAGACTGAGTGTGGCGGTGATGCCTGTGTTCCCAGGGCTAGGGAGGCTGAAAACAGGAGGACACTATGAGCAAGTCTGAGTTGCGTAGTGAGACCCTTCACCAGGTACATAAAGAGAGCCTGTTGTGAAATTTGGAAAATGTAATGACTATATTAATTCTCAAATATGACTAGACATGGGAGAAAGACTAGGCAAAGGTGGTCCTTTTGGAGCCGGTAGTGTGCTTAGACCCAGGGCCAGGCTGAGCAAATAGACCTGTGTTTTGCTATGGACCAAGGTCTTCTTCGGGACAAATATTGGTGGTGAGTGTTGCAATAGGAGGTTTGAATTGTCTCCAACTCAGGTAGTTTCAGGAGAGCTTGACAGCACCATACCCACATATTAGGGCACTTCTAGGGTGGACTGGACTGGGGTCCTGGAAACTTGTGTAGTGAAAGCTCAAGATACCCTAGGACTGAGCTCAGTTTTTCAAAGTTATTTACTTCATTACTGGAGCTCCTTCTGTCTCTCTCTCCCTTTATTTTCTTGCAGTAAAGAGGCAAATTTTGTTTTCAACCCTATGGTCACCACAGCCAGACGTGGTAGAGGATAAAAGGAAGTTCTTCAGCAGGAAGCCTTCAGCAGGACAGATTAGCCCCAAGCATGGGCACATGTACAGTGTAAGCAAACCACAGTCAGAGCTGAAGGAAAGGTGCAAGTAGAGGAGCCAAGGGCACAGAGCAGGCCTCCCAGATAACTGAGGAGAAATATTCAGACACAGAGAAGGGACTTGGGAATTGCAGAAAGAAAAGAAACCCAAGACAAAGATTATTGACTTTACCTTTAAAATGCCTTTTGTTTTATCAGCCTGTCTGGCTGAGTATCCCAGGGTAATGATTCTTATACTATGTGTCAATGAATTTCCTGGAGAGCTTGATAAAGTGTTCACTGAGATTCACTAGGTCTGATGATGAGGGTGGAGAATCTGCCTTTCTAAACAAGCTCCCTGGTAGGGCTCACACATGGAGTGCTCTTTGAGCAGGGAAGTCCTAGGCCTTATGTTTCTTGGATGAGGCAGGAGGGTGGAACATGTTTTCTAAGACCAAAAGCCTGGAAAACCTCTAGGGAGACTCAGGAGTTTCTCCTGCCATTAGTCTTTTGGGGGGCTCTGCCAACGTAACATAGGAGAAAGAGACGTCATGCATGGCGCTGGAGGTCTCTGCTTCTCGGGTTGTGCCTCAGTCACACCCTTTCTATCAGCTCTAAACCAGCAGCAGAGAAGCTCAGGGTGAGAGTCGCTCTGCAAAGCCACTGGCTCACTGGTGTCCTCCAAGAATAAGGGAGTCTGTGTTAGCTGAAGGCCTGTCGCTTTTCTGGATCTTGGTGAGGACAGAGTCATTTAGAGCCAAAACATTGGTTTTTCAGAAATATTGCTGAAATAAAGGAAGCAGGAACAAGATAGCTCCATCCACCAACCTCTGAATTCACTCCAGGCCGTGTCTGTGTTAATCCAGGAGCTCTACTACAGCAGATGGGGCTACAAACACTTTGTGTATATTTTTATTTTCCTGTGAGAGTATCTCACTAATACAACTAGCATAAACTGTGCAAGAAATAATGGAAATAGAGCTGTGTTAAGTTTTTTATGATCAAAATTCAGAGCTAGAAACTGTTGCAGATTAATTTATGGTATAGATAAAATTTCTTTGTAAGGGCCTGGCAGGATGGCTCAGTGGTCTAAAGCGCCTGCTTGGGAAAGCTTGGGTGGCTTCAGGGACCACGGTTCGATCCCAGGCACCACATGCTGGGCCAACCCTGCCCTCGGGGCGGACTGAGCCGGCCATAGAAATGAGTGAATAAACAAAGGTTCTGAAACAAGAAAAAAAATTTCTTTGTAAATTTTAATTGAATCATCAATTAATAAACACAAATGCTAAGATCTCTAAATTATTAACCTAACTGCTGTGGCCTTTTTAGTACATGCAGTAGTAGGTGGAAATCCTAGACCTCTTGAGCATAAGAACATGAAACTTTTTAAAAGTACTTTCTATGTTTGTAAACCTGTTGTAAAATCATTGATGCTCTATTGCTTCTGTGTAGATAACGTATGATTGCCTACAGCCAAGCAGTGTTTCTAAGAGAAGAACTTGGATCAGAAATTCAGAACATTCTCTTGCTTCTTCCTTTCATTTTTCTTCTTGAAGTTACCAAGTGGGATGAGAATAGAAATATTTATTCAGCATTTTCTGTGGGGCAGGTATTAGATTAACTATATTGAATGTATGTTCCCTCTTAATCCTTCAATTCAAAATTGAAGTATAGTAATATGCATATTTTAGAGACAAGAAATCTGACAGTAAAAGAAGTTCACAATTTGCCTAAGACTTTAAAGTAAGGAGTTAAAACAGAGTTTTAGACCTAATATAATATAAAATACGTGGCCCAAAACACTTTGCTTTCTGCATGGCAGATGTTCTCATTAGACACTGGGTTACCTGAGAAGTCTGTGGGGGCTGGGGACAGGTTTAATTTTTTGGCTTTTTGTTGTAGTACCAGGATTGAACTCAGGACCTCATACTTGCCAGGCAAGTACTGTCCCACGGAGCTATATCCCTGGCACAACAGGTTCAACTTTGAGACTTTTAAGATCCCTATGAGCCCTCACATACGTCCTCCCAGTGCATTCCCTTCTCCATGTTGCTTTCTCTGCCTGAAATTTTTTTTTTAATTGGAACTGGGGATCAAACTCAGGACCTTGCACTTGCCAGGCAGGCGCTTGTGCCCCTTAGCTGTGTGCCCAGCCCCTGAAATCCTTTATTTGAGTATTTTTTTCCCAACTACTTCAGAGCTCATTGTTTTTTTAATGTCTTTTTCCTTTGTGCACAATATCTGCTCTACACTTTTAATAGTACAATGTATCTCTTGGCTGTTAAGCTTACTAGAGATATGATTTTACACTTATGTGTGTGTGCCTTCTAAATATCACATTCCTTATCTAAAGTGAACAATCCCCTATTCATGACTCACCCAAATGGTGATAAATTGTAACTGTTACTTACGTTGGGCTCCTGCCTCTGTGCGAGGCATTGGGTGAGAAACTCAAGATTCCTCACAACTTAGATTTATCTGGAACAACATGAATTAAAAATTAAAGCTGTTGCAGCATAACCAAGTCCAGGGCATAATCAGTCTTTTGGGCAAGACAAGCTGGCTTCGCTTTCATTTTTTTGCCTAAGGAACTGTCCCTTCTGATCTTCATTGTATCTGTACATTGATACATAAATGCTACAGTTTAGATGATGAAGTAATATGATCAGAGAAATAGAAACAACCTCGGAAAATAGTAAAAACTAACAAAAATAAGAAAGGAGAAATGTGTACTAACTTTGTTCAGCAATGTTCCAACTTTCAGGGAATGTGTGGGCTGAAGTTCACCAAAGTTAGTGTCAATAGCCAGTGTTTATGCTAGTTTTAAAAGCATAGAAGAGGGGCGAGGGCTATAGCTCAGCAGCATAATCACCGGCCTGGCGAAGCGCAAGATCCCTAGTTTGATCCTCAGTATCAAAAAATATATATATGAAAGCATAGAAGAGAAAAAAGAAACTTATGCTTGATAAATAAGAAATGGATAGTAAGTAGACTGTGATAATTGAATTAAAAAAGAAGATGGTGCCTGGCAGAAGCAAGATCCTGAGTTCAGTCCCCAGTACTAATAAATAAACAAACAAACAAACAAACAAACAAATAAATAAATGATAGATGCCAGTTAGAAATTGGCCAGAAGCCTTAAGTTAATGATTAAACCACAGGCCAATGCTAAAAAAAATGGTAACCAACTACAAATTCAACAAGCATTTGGATTCTGCAGACCTCCTAAGTCTAACCACACCATTGTCATGATAAGGGACAAGCTTCATTTTCAAATTACAGTTAACACGTCTATGCAGCAACCATGCCCCTCTTGCTGCTCTGCAGATGCTCATTGCTTTTGCTAAGAGGGCTATATGAAAAAGCAAAATCAAGCCCAAAACTTTAAAAGAATTCATAAGGTTGAATAAGGAAGTTGGGAAACAACTATAAAATAAAGAATGATAGATCATTTCTCTTCCTTAATATTCTGCTCCTAACACTCACTCACTACTAGAACTTATTCTCCGGAGGACACCTGCTCAGTAGCCCCCTTCTGTCCCTCTCTCAGACAGGAGCTTTCTTTCCCCTAATGAATATATTCTGTTCCTTAAAAAAAAAAAAGAAAAAAAAAGAATTTATTCCCCTGCCTTTGTTGTCTCTCTCTGTCCCCTGCTCTTCTCCTTCCCCTTCCCTCTTTGCCCTCCTTTTGTCTCCTCTCTTTCCTTCCTGGCTTTCCTCCTCATCCTTCTCATTCTCTTCCTCTTCTTACTTGTGATGCTAGACACGGAACCCAGAAGCTTATGCATACGAGGCAAGTGTTCTATCACCGATCCCCAGCCTTCTTGTCGTTTGCCATTCTCTAGAGTTTTGTTATGAAACTGTTCCTTTGAGGTCACAAAATATTCTTTGAGTTTGTCTTCCAAAGAACTGATGGTCATCCACATATGAACATAAATTACTTGAATCTTTTTATTCTACTCGGTTCTTCTTTGCAGTATGCTAAAGAAATGTTGACTTGAAAAATGGGAGTAAATACACAAGCTGGGTGTGGTATGAAAACTAAAACCACAATGACAATTGTCAGTGCATAGAAAATAGTTTCAGAAGAATTGGGGGGAAACAAGTTGCAAAGAAAGAGCATGACACTATTTCCACCTATTTCAACACCAAGTAAGGCTGGTGCTGTTCTTGTCAACAAAGGAATATAAATTTCTTCCTCTGTCTATTGAATAAAATTACCCCAGCTTGTAGGACCTGATATCAACCTGGTACCTTATAAACCTCAGACATGTAATAATCTCCTGTAACTTAGTGACACAACTCTTGTAGGAAAATAAAGGGTATTCCAAGCAAGGTAAAAGTAAGACTGTTATAGTAAACAAACAAACAAAAAAACAGTGGTTCATTTGGAGAAGTATCATCAAATGGAACCATATGAAATTCTTAATACTCAAATTACTAAGATGAACAAAAATGGTAATTTGATATAGGTACCCCAAAAGTCAATCTGTTGATGAATTCCTTAGGTTAAAACTTATTACCAGGATGAAGCATTTGAAAAGCTACTAATTATGCTGTATGATAGCAGGATTACAAAAATATAGTCTATATTGGTCTTGAAGACATTATTATGATTGTGTTATAAGTGATACTGTTAAAAATAGTTGTGTTATAAGCCCAGGTTCCTGGATCGAGCTCCTTGTGTTCATGCCAATTTATTCCCTTTGTTATTTAGACAGCAGTTCTGTCCATAGCCCTGGGCTACCTAAGATGTTGCAATAGACAGATGTCTTAGGTTGAGGTCCACAGTGGGCACTGTGGGCTTCAGAAAAATTGTAGGTGAATTCACATACACATATTGCATTACTTAATACCTGCAAGAAGGTTTTGCCAAGTAGTCTGATAACCATATAGTTTAAGTTTACTTAGGCTACAAGGGAGGACCACTTTTATATTTTCCTTTTATTTTGCACAATAGAAATTTAAAAGTAACTTGTTGTCTAGATGAATTACATGATCCTTTTCAGTTCTTTCATTATTAGGTTTTAAAAGTCAAAAACAAACAAACAAAACTATGCTAGAGCCAGGCCCATGAGATAGTACAGCAGCATAAATGCTTGCCAGAGAAGCTCAAGGTCCCAGGCACCAAAACAAATAAATAGCACCAACAACAAAAACTAGGGCTGGCCAGATAGCTCAGCAGACTAAAGCACCTGCTTAGGCAGAGTGCAGTGGGTTGGCTTAGATTCCTGGTCTATCTTGATGGTCTCACACCTGGGGTGCTGAGATGGTGATTGAGGCTGGGTGTGGTGATGCATGCCTGGAACACCAGCATACGGGAGGCAGAAAAAAAATAATAAAAACAAAATCTAATGGTCCTATGCTTAGGTTATTTCTGTAGTTATATGAAAAACCTAGGCAACCAAAATAATTCTTGAAGGAAAAACTGGCTTTCTATTACTAAGCTTATACTACTTTCTTATACTACATTTACTTTAATATGTCGTACTTATTAATAAATATTTTAAAACATGGTTAATTTAAAATCTAAGCAGAGAGGGCTAAAGACGTACCTTGATGGTACAGTACATGCTGAACATAACTGAGGATTTGTGGCTTACAAAAAAATCACTAAAAGATGTAAGCACACAAATGTTTTACTTAGGAAAGCACAGAACCCCTCCTTGTATAAATGTTTACATCCTGTTCTTGTTCTTCTTGTGACCTTACCATTATTGTGATTTTTAAAAATAATAACTCTTAGGAACTGTGGGAGGCAGAACAGAGACACAGAGGGTTTTGATGATGGAAATTGATATTTATTCTGCAAATATTTGAAACTACATGTTATGTGATAGGTCCTAGGCAAGGTACTTCCTCCTTTCCCTGACTTCTGGAAGGCTCCTTGTGTGAATATACAAGTCTTTTTTTTTTTTTTTTCTTTGAAAATAGAGTTCCTCATGCTTAAAATGCTTCCCATAGATGAGTGGCGATCTGTTCCATGTGAACACTGCGCTGGTCAGCTCATCTGCAAGGACAATCACTGACAGCATTGCTTGAGGTGGGTCACAGGATGTTGTTACAGGCCCACACCACACGGACGACATATATGTAAGCAAAAGGGCACTGCACATGGATAGCAGACTGCTCGTGACTAGATCTTCAGTGCTGAGACAAGAAATTCAGAGGGACTATCCTAAAGGGGAAGCAGTAAAGAAACTGGATTATTGGCATGAGAACTGTTGTAATACAGGAACACCAAGGTGGAAAAAATTTGTTGAATTACCCAAAATCTGATTCCCAAATTCTATCTATCTATCTATGTATCTATCTATCTATCTATCTATCTATCTGTCTGGTGCAGGGTCTGGCTGCACAGCTCAGACTCCTGATGCTCCTCTTGTCTCCATATTTCCCATTCTGGAATTCCAGGTGTGCGCCAGAATGCCTGGTTTTGGTGGCCAGTGCTGTATGCCTGGGGGTTCAGCACTGGCACAGCATGTGGTCCCAGAGATCAAACCCACATCTTTGTGCTTGCCAGGCAGGTGCTTAAACCACTGAGCTCTCCCAAGTTTTATAACCAGCATCCCAACACATGAAGAGAGTCTGACAAACTTCTCAAGCTTGAAACTTAAGACAATTTTTATAAAAATCACAGGATATCCTAACCTCAACTCATATTTTATATCGATGATGAAATAATCATAATGATTTCCTTTTACTTACCTTTTCAACACTTTAAAAACACTTAGACATGCCGGGCGTGGTGGCGCACGCCTGTAATCCCAGCACTCGGGAGGCGGAGTCAGGAGGATCAGTGCGAGTTCGAGACCAGCCTGGGCTACAAAAGTGAGCTCAAGGCCAGTCTTAACTGCATAGTGAGACCCTGTCTCAAAAAGACAAAAAAAAAAAAAAAAAAAAAAAAAAAAACCACTTAGACATGCACTGTTGCTCTCAGTCATCACATAGTCATCTCAATACTATGAGAATTCTTTTCAGTGTTTCAGATGAAATATCTAGGAGGTAGAGTTGAAAACTGCCTGCAGTTCGATCAGGATGTGTGGCTCTACCTGTTGGTATCAAGCTAGTGTCGTACATTGTTAGGAGCCATAAAAGCTGGAAAATTGGTCAAATGTGTGACAGTTGGACCAGGCCTCAGCACCTCCAGAGGTCAAGCTGCCTCAGTCCTGAGATAAGCATCCTGACTGGTTTACATCACTATCAGTCACTAGGCAATCATGTGTCATGTGTTACTAACGTTGTAAAGGTATAAATAAATGTCCATACTGTTGCTTGGGGTGTCGTCTCTCTAACTAAGCAGACGGACTACCTCCTAACCTAGCTCTTTTTGCCTATCTATCTTTTTCTCATTCCTTCCATCATTTTTCCCATTGTACAGTAATCACACCCAGACCAACCCACCCCTACAATGTATGTCTCCCCAAAGATAGGCAGGGAACACGTGACTTCACCAAGGAAACGTCTCCCATTTTCATCAAATAGCTTACATGCCCTAGCTTTCCCTACCCCTTGTCTCCTTCCACTCCAAACTGCCTTCTTAGTCCTACTGCACGGCTGACATTCCCAGAGTCCACTTTGGATTAGGCCATTCTCCTCCTTGAACCGCACATTTGGCTCTGTACAGGCTGCACGATAAAGGACAAGCCCTACACGCCGGCCATCAGGCTCTCTGTCTCAGCACCTTCCCCACCCCCCCTGGGGTCCTCTCTCCAGTTCAGAAATTTTTGTCACTTTAACTCTAACTGAAGAGGGCCAGCATGGGATGAGCAAGGTCTCACAATCTAAGCATTTGCCAAAGAACTTGGTAAATCAAAATTAACATTGTAATACAATCTTTTAAATGCAAAAACAAAATTAGCTCAAATCACATAATACATTAAAAGGCAAGATTTCAGATAAAGACAGAATTAGAGTGACTGTTTCCTTTTGTTCCCGATTCTAAAACACCTCTAAAGAGCTGTTACTTGTCTTCCAACGACTTCCCAGTCGGTTACTTTTGCAGTGTTTCTCCGAAGTTGGTTATCATAACCTCTTTCTTTTTTTAAAAAAAAAATTTTTTCTTGTTTTCAGAACTTTTGTTTGTTTGTTTATTTATTTATTTATTTTTATGGCCAGCTCAGCCTGCCCTGAGGGCAGGGCTGGCGCAGCATGTGGTGCCGAGGATGGAACCACCATCCCTGTAGCCGCCTAAGCTTTCCTAAGCAGGCGCTTCAGACCACTGAGCCATCCTGCCGGGCCCCTCACAACCTCTTTCTGCATTGGCTGCCTGTCTTTTCTTGGCGTGCTCCCAAGTCACACAGTAGCTCTCCTCCGTGAGGACAGCCTACTTCCCCTAGTACTTTGAAGGTGGTCTGAGTCGCTTTGGCTCCTTTCCAGGACCTCTACAGTGGGCACTCAGCACCTTTCCATGAAGTGAATGCAACTTCTTGTCTCTCTTTGGCTGAACAGGGAATGTTCAGAGTAACTGAACTGGTTATCGGATTTAATAGTCAGGATATTTTACATGACAAACAGAAACTCTAAATCTCGATCATTTCTTAAAGAAAAAAAGAAAAGAAAAGAAAAGAAAATCCCGCAAAATAAAGTCTGAAATCTTGCGCGACAGCAGTGGGCGCTTAGAGCCAAGGAGCAGCCGGGCGTCAGAGCTCTCCAGCAGCGATGGCCTCCTCCTCCTCCTGGCCTTTGTGCTTTCAGTGTCTACCAGGCCTCATTATCTTGCCATCTTAGGCATGAGGGAAGGGGTGAACTGGTTAGAAGCCCATCTGCTAGGCCTATTCTTCCTTTCTTGGAGAATGTTTCCTGGTTGTCCTTTCAAATAGTCTTGTGGAGAAGCAGATGCGCCCTACTTGTCCAGCCTGCAAACTTCCCACCGCCCCTGAAACTCCCAAACCTTCCACAGCACCAGTTTCTTCTTCCCGTCCTTTGCTCAGAGGCCTCTCTTCTCGCCTGGCTGTGCCCTTCCTGTCCTTGCACCCTGCTCTGGGGGTCTGCTGTGCCCCACCGCTGCTCTTGGCCCCAGTCGAGCGCCCCGGCTCGCCCGCGGTGGCACTGGGCATGCTCAGAGGCGGCGGCGGGGGCAGGTTAGCCTCGCAGGCGCTCGCACTCGGCGGCTGCCGCCGAGCTCCCGCGCTCGACTTGGAGTTGCCCGGAGTTTTCCCCTCCCTCCTCGCGCGCGCAGCAGGAGCCCCGCGCGGGAGCCGCGAGCAGCAGCCCCCGGCGCCCGGTCGCCCAGCCCTGTCCTCCCGGAGCTCGGAGCGCGGCAGCCCCCGGGGAGGAGCTTCGCCCTGTGGGACGCGTGCCACGCGCTGGCACCGCCGGGCCGCCCGTCCGGCTGCACGGTAGGGCCTGAGGGCTGGGAGTCGGACGGTTTCGGGGAGGCCGGGCAGACGGGGGATGCAGCTGTGCATCTCGGCGCTATGTCCGCGCAGTGGCGGGTTGGGGTGGGCTGCGGGGCGCGGGCAGCGGGCAGGCGGTCCGCGCGCTGCCCGCGAGTTGGCGGGCGGCGGGAGAGGGGCTGCAGCGTGCGCGCCGAAAGGACTCGGTCCTGATCGTGCCCAAGCCTGGGACCGTGAGCGGGCCAGATAGGGCAGAAAAGTTGAGGATGGAACTCGTCTCCTAGCAGTGCCTCTGTGGCGCCATGGTCCCGGCGGGTGCCGCCCGGAGGCTCGCGGGTGGGGACCTCCGTGGGTCGCCACGCCCCTGAGCTGAGCTCTCCCACCCCTGTGGAAATCCTCTGAATCGTCCCTTGTCTTCCTGATTCCTTACATCTCCCAGGAAGATCGTTGCTGCCCCAACCGAGGCGGGCTCCTCCTCGGTGGCGCAGCCCCCGCCTTTAGCACGGGTAGCACTGGGTGTCGCCCCCTCCCCAACGTCGGGCGCGGCCAAGGGCGGCGGGTTCTGAATTCGCTCCTGTGGTGCGCTCTGAAGGGAGTCTCGCACACAGGGCGGGCAACGTGGCTGGAGTAGTCAGTGGCCCGCTTTTTCCTTCTGCCTTTCTCAGGTCGATTACACCCGACGCTGCTCTCAGTGTGGCACAGGTCCGAGCCTGCAGGGTCTGGTGAAGGGCTTAGATTAGCGTACTGCTTCTTGGGGGGTGGGGGGTGTTTAAGGTGTATCTGCCTTTGATTCTGGCCCAGGACTTAATAACGAACCCTGTCCCCTTTCAGTTATTGTTTCCTCAGAGACTGGGTAGGAAAAAGTAGTGGTATCCAGCCCACTAGACACTTTCTCTCTCATTTTATCTTGTCCTAAGTTAGCATTCTGGGCCACCCCCGGGCTCTGAACTGTGAGGCAGTGCGCTGACTGTGAGGGCGTGGAAGATGCCTACGGTTTCTCCAGGCTCCACTTTTTTTGCTTCCTGTTTTGAGTTTTGGGGTTTTGCCTGCGCACGAGTCAGAGCTGGAGTCAGAGCTGCGCTGTCACAAACCCCGGGGTGGGGGTGGGGATGGGGGTAGGGGCTGGGCTGGGCTGGGAAGGGAGCGGGGCAGAGCGGAGTAGTGTCAGCCCAGGCCGGGAGCCGCTGTTTGCCTCCGAGGGAGGCTGCTAGTGGGAATCTGTCCAGAAAGGACTATACAAGCTAGAAATCTGCCTCTGCCTTCTTTTGCCCTTTTTGGCTGAACACCTTGGCCTCTGGGTTTGTGTGTCGAGTTCTTAAAGGAGCGTTTCCACATTGCACAAGCGCAACATTTTAAAAGGAGCCCACCATTTCGGAGGAATGTCTTACTCCTTGTTTTCTCTAGGCTTTATCCACTTTCGGCAGATTCCTAGATTCAGGAACCAGGTAGTGGATAAATTACGCAGGTCCCAGAGCCAGAGACGTCTAGAACGATCAGGCTTCAGCTTTTCAGCTGATTGACAAAACCGACAGATACGTTGTTAGCCACTTTCAAGCCACCTGCTAAGAAAACTTCAAAGCACCATTCATGCCTTAGTGATTGTCTCTACACTTTTCACTCATTTGGGGGAAATAACTGATTCTTAACTATAACAAAACATCTGAGTCTTTTCCTGCATAAGTACTGGGAAATTTACTGACTTAGCTCTTTGAAATTTGCTACTTACTGCCCTGTCCTCCGTTTTCCTCCGAGCCATCTCCCTTTTGACTTCATTTGAAGAGTTGGAACTTCAGTTCTCATATCTCTCTGAGGGAGCCAGTGTGGTATAGATTAGAAGACCGCTTGGATTGCCTTCTCGACAATAACAGTCCTGGTCTCCACCACTGTCACATCAGCACTCAGCAAAACCTTGGTTTGAAATACAAGATTGATGAGGAAGCCAGCCAGCCAGAGGGTGTAATTCTGACTGGATGTGTCATCCTGTCCTTCAACTAACTAAGGACTCAAAGCTCTCACTGGTGAAATTGGTCTTTGAGAGGAAAAGTTAATGCCAGTCAGAGGCAAGGAGAGGAGAAATTATCTGTCACTGTCCTTAGAGGTTGAATCAGATTCCTGAGTCACCCCAACTGTGCATCTTCCTCCATCCTTGGACACGGATTCTTATTTTGAGCATCAAATCTGCTGGGAGATTTGTTAAGCCACAGACTGTTGGGTTCTAAGGGGGACCAGCAGTTTACATTTCTAACTAATTTCAGATGAGTCTAAGGTTGCTAGTCCAGAGATCAGGCCCATATAGTTACTAACCTCTAGGATGAGAGAAAAAAAGTTGTTATGAAATGCTACTGGATTAGCACTTCCTATATAGGGACAGGGTTTCTTACAAGTGTTGTAAGAAGTTTCCTTAAGCATTATATTTTTCCAGCACCTGTTCTCCAGTCTTGAATAGTCTGATTACTCTTCAAATAAATGAACTTGATAAAAAGATTCTCCTTTTCATTCTGTCTATCTTGCACCTATCTAGATCCCAAAACCACACTTGCCTTGGTTGGATTTCTCAGATATTATGCAAAGGAGGCTGCATATGGTTCTGACAGCTTAAATCATAAAGGTGTAGGACAATTAAAATAACTTAGGAGCAATTTGCAAAGTATTTTCAGTGGTGTCTTCTATGAGTGGACAGCTTCCTCAGGGCTGAGGTGTGTGCAGTACACCACATAACAAGTTGTCTCCTGATGGTTTTTGCATGCCTTCTGGAGAATGGTGGCATTGGCAGTGGCTGAGACACTGAACAGCCCTCCAAGAGGTGGAATGTCTGTTCTTGGGGACAGCTGGGTAGTATCACGGGAGACCATTGGTGAATTATATTATAATTAAGCATTCTTGGGATAAAACCCACTCTTAACTTCTCCTTGTCTTCCCAACCATGCTGCTAGTTTACTATGACCTGCTGTGACCAAGATCGTGGCCTTGAACTTTAACTTCTTTGCATTAGAGACTTGGGGAACCTGCTTGAGTTGGGAAAGTGCCTGAGATAACATCCAAAGGAAGAAATAGAATTTATGTCAGGTAGAACCCAAACACATGAGGCATCTGAAAAGGTCAGTCAGCTCTTTGACTGGTTCTTGTGTTGCTGTGCCAAATGAAATCTTAGCAGACTGTCAACCTTTATCTTGGCTTTCCATTTGTGCTTTGTTTTAATGCTAAAGTGATTAGCACTAGAGAAAACTATCAGTAAATCAGAAATCTATTCAAAAACTCAAGTGTACCACTTAGTGTTTTAGTAGATAAAACTGAAAGTCTAAACTTGCCTTCCTGCAATAATCAGTGCTTGGTAAAGAAGAGGCTTTGAGTTGTAATTCTTTGGATTTAGAAGCTTGCTTAAATGCTTTTCCCACTTATCATAAGTAGGGAACATTTCTGTTTAAAATTCCTTATCATAACTTGATGTGTATATTTTGGGTGTTCCCCTACATTTTATTGTGGGGATTTTTCCAGCATGAGCAAAACAGTTTTCCTTATCACTGTTGTTTGGTTTTCTTAGCAACGACCTTCTGATATCTTTTGCCTCTTTAATAAATCTGTTGTGAGACAATCATTACTTTTGGATGTGTAATTTCTCTTTAGATATCAGGACTCTCATTCCTGGGTTAGAGAGTCAAGGCCAGAACTTGGCCTTGGAAAGTTGGAACCAGACTCCAACTTTCCTAGAGGATGCTTTTAAACAAAAAACAAAAACCCTGGATAATACTGCAGTAGCTCAAATCTAAGAACCATGTTTCTCTGTCTCTCGGTCTCTCCATCTCTCTGTCTCTCCATCTCTCTGTCTCTGCCTCTGCCTCTGCCTCTCTCTCTCTCTCTCTCTCTCTCTCTCTCTCAGCATTTTCTAATTTCAGAAACTCAAATGGATCTTAAACATTATGAACACATTTAATATACAGCTTTTTCTACTATCACATTAAGAGTGTCTACCCAATTGATGTTGTCTTAAGACAAAACAAATTTATTTCCTCAACCCATTTATAAATAGAAGTTTTACCCAGCACTGTCCAGCTGATAGAATTGAGCAGCAATTGAATTAGCTCAGCATTTCCCAGAGTATGTTGGAAGAACGCTGCTGGGGTGGATGTTAATAGGTGTGCTCTTGTAAAGGGCAAATCAATGCGGGAAGCATTGCCCATTATTTTTCCCGCTTACAGAAATTCTCAACATGTCTATCATTATATCAAAGACTTAGAGAAGTACCACGTACAACAAAATGCTGCTTAAATTTATTCAGGTTAATGGTTGTTTCTCAGAATGCAGAACTCTTTAAACTTTTATTTGTATGTTTTAGGACACTATTATTGAACTAGCACATTCCAACAATTCTAGTATACTGTTTAATGCTAGTTACGGATGATGCATTTTAACCTAGTGCATGAAAAATAAATAAAGGAAAACTTTATGGATATTAATTAATTAATTAATTAACTCTACAAGTGATTTTTTTATTTTAATGAGAAAAACTTACAGAAATGTTTGTGATAAAATTCTCGTGAAGATGTCAAACAATGATAACATAAATTGATGAGGCCATGTTTTCCTAGAGAGAAGGAGCATTTAATTTGGTGACATAGTGGAGCAGCAGTGTGCAGACTTGTGGTTATGCCTACATAAATATAATCTTCAGAACATATAGAGCAAAGAGCAGTGCCTACCAAATGCCAGACTTAGGGATGGTGGGGGTGGATTGCTCTGTCTTTATTCTGTAAATTCACTAACGAAGCAGATGATTTTTAGTGAAGCACGGAAAGTGAATTGTGGATAGGTGAGTGGAAATGCTAGTAAGTAGATGGCAGCAAGGAGAGCATCTTTCAGAAAGGGAGAGAAGAAATATTCCTGACCCATGAGAGATTGATGGGAATGGCTGCAGCTACAGAGAGGTACATTACAGTGTAAGCTCAGTTGGTGATTATTGGATAATAAGAGAATAGCTTTTCAGGAAGAGGTTGCTTGCCTGAAGTTTCAAAAAATAGCAAGAAAGAACTGTTACAACTCAACATTAAAAAGGAGAATAACCTAGCTTCAAAGTAGGCAAAGGATTTGCATAGATATTTCCTTGAAGAAGCAAAAGAAAATGTGCTTAACATGGTTAGTCACCAGAAAAATGCAAATCAAAACCACAAGGAGATGCCACTTCCCATCCACTACAATGGCTGTGATCAAAAGGATATAGGAGAAATTGGAATCCTGTGATGCTATGTTGCTATTGGGAATGTGAAATGTGCAGCCATTCTGGAAAAGTCTGGAAATTCCTCACAATGTTCAACACTGAGGCGGCCTTCTGTCCCATAATTCACTGCACTCTTCCTTTCAAAATTAGACCTGGCAGAATGGCTCCTGCAAAGAAGGGTGCTGAGAATAAAGGCCACTCTGTCAGCAACGAGGTGGTGGCCTGAAAATATACAATCAACATTCACAAGTGCATCCCCAGAGGGGGCTTCAAAAAGCGCCCCCCTCCGGCACTTAAGGAGATCTAGAAGTTTGCCACAAAGGAGGTGGGGACTCCAGATGTGTGCATGGGCACCAGGCTCAACAAAGCTGTCTGGGCCAAAAGAATTAAGAAATATCCCACATCATATCCAGGTAGGGTTTAACTTTGAAATAAACCTACAAATCTGCCAAAAAAGATATTCAACATTGACAACCTACAGGCTGGTTCTGCTCCTAGGTATATTATATAGAGAATTGAAAATGTGTTCATGTTAACACTTCTAAGTTAATATTCATAGCAACATTAGTCTTAATAATATGTGGAAAATCATTTAATTATATAAAGGAATGAAATTTTGATTCATGCTTCAACATGGACGAACCTTGAAAACATGTTGCATGAAAGAAAGTAGATATAAAATGGCACATAATGTAGTATTACACAACATTAATATCTATAGTAATTAGTGATTGACAGGAGTTGAGAAGAGGCAGAAAAGGGGAGTGACTGTTTATAGGTATGATGTCTCTTCTTAGGCTAACAAAAATGTTCTGGAATTACATGGTCAGGATTGTACAACTGTGAATATACTAAAAAACATTGAGTTATGCACTTTAAATGGGTACATTTCATGGCACATGAGTTATCACTCCGTATAAAAAATAAAACAAAATAATAACAAAACAAAAAACACAGGAAGACTTTCACAGTGGCTAGAGCCAAACTAAAGTAACAGAATGGTTGCAAGAGAACTTTAGGAATAAAGTGTCAGTTTCTGCTCTGGAAAGCATATCTGAATTTTTCCTTTCTCCTTGTTTGTGTTTGCTCCAGGATTCTCCAGTTGTTCTTTCATCTAAAAATCTTTTCTCTGAATTTAAAGGGTTTTGTTCATTTTGTGCCTGAGTCAGCAGAATAGTTTTCATGGCAGATGCCTTGTGGTCTTCAGATTTGTCTGTTTCTGGATTTCCCTTTGGAAATGGATTCCATATTTAGGCTTCCTTTTTATGAGCCACCTGAGGGCAGCTGACTGGGCAAGCTTATGTGGAGCTTCTCCTTTAAGTTTTGACGTGGTACACATGTTAATGTTATTTACTAATTTCTTTCTAGAACTCTGTCAATGATTGCCCTACTCCCCATTTTAAAGCCTCTCATTCCATTTAAGCAGGATTCAGCTAGTCCTCAGCATTATGAGAGTGTGTTAGACCCCAGAGTCACGAGGCTAGATGGAACTTCATACCACTGGAGCTGAGGCAGTTCCCCATGGCTAGAGATATTTTCTTCCTTCTCTAACAATGTCCTGCAGTAGCTCTTCCCAGTCTTGCACACAGTGAGAGTCGGAAATCTTGTTCAAATGTTGAGTCCCATGCACTAGACCAGAATGGGTCCCGAGACTCTGAAGTTCCAATGCACTTCTATGGGTCAGGGGCTGCCTTCCTGTGCATCCCAAGTGAAGTAGATGCTGGAGTAGCACTGAGATAATGGCTCCGGAAAGGGGAAGAGTTGAACTTGAAACATAGCTTGCCACTAATAGACTGTGTGACACTGGTAAGTTAAATAATACTTGGTTTTCTGTAAAGTCAGAATAAGACTGACTTCAGAGAAATATGTCTGGCATAGTGCCGGCCAGATAGCTCAGCGGATTTAAGCACCTGCTTAGGTAGGCACAGGGAATGAGGTTGGATCCCCGGGTGCTGTGCTGGTCCCACCCTCAGGGCATGCTGAGATAGTGACTGAGACTGGTTGTGGTGGTGCTTGGAAGGCTGAAAACAGGAGGGTCACTGTGAGTCTGGTCTTCGTATAGTAAAGCCCTGTAGACCCTGTACTAAAACACAAAAACAACAACAACAAAAATGCTATTTGTCTTCTCCCTTCCACCCTAGTTAAAATACATGAGGAATAAGGGGAAAATAAATGTGGAAAAACAACAAGAAGAGGATTTTATTTGTTTGGGTGGAGTTGGTATGGGGAGAGGTCTAGGGAAAAGGGTTTGAGTCCAAGTCCTAGAGAAAAATTAGTTTGCTTATTGGCTCTGCAGCTGCTGTTTTGAAGTCTCTGTAATCGTCATGTATAGCTTAGTCTGGTTCCACTTTTTGTTGTAGCACGGGGTCTGTAGTCTACTTTTATGGAGTGGTCTCCCTTGGAGCAGAAAGCTATCTGTGAGCTGCTTAGTTGGTGCTATGCCTCCTTGGCATGGTGGTATCTGCCCATCCTTCTGTAGCAGACCTCTGCTCTCCCCTACTGACCTTTGTCTTTTAAATGGTTAGAAGAAATAAAGGGACCCAAAGTGTGAACTACTGGGCTTCGTTAGTACCCCCAGCAAAAGCTTCAGGGGAATGAGGTTGCAAATGTTTGCTTCAATGTGGGCTGCAGAAAATCTGGGAATTTCATTAGTTTACTTTCTGTGAGTCTATTAACTCTGGGAAGGTTCAATTGAATTAGGCTAATGGGGAGCAATTGCAGAGGAAGAGCTGGAAACTAAAACTTGGCATGGACTATGCATCCCCTACCCACAGCCAGTGCTATTTGCCCTTGAGAGACCCAGCCTCCTCTGTGGCTACTTGGGACCAGTAAAAATCCCTTCAGGCTGGCCTGCCTCATTGGGTTGGCATGAGAGTATTATGAGCACAGTACTGATGCACTACTACCTTGTAACGCTGGGTTAGAGAATCATGTTCTCACAGGGTTACACAAGGTAAGTTGCTAACTTTCCTTTTCCGTCTCTGTTATCATTTGAAGTGTGAGGAAATCAGAGATTGTGTTTACATTTCAATTACCTTGACAATCCATTTTACTTTCTTCTGGGACACAATATCTGAAAACAGTTCTAAAGGCTTAAACTAATAAAGCCACAAAGGCTTGAAATTCATTGCTTCTCAAAGGATGCTGAATTTGCCCTGGGAGCTCCTGTGCCATAGCCTTGTTGCACTGTTTCAGGAATTGTCAGGTCTGTGTTTTTAAGATCTCTCCAATGACTTTGAAAAATTGATTGTCCTCATTGTTACAACGCTAGAGCCGAACATTTAAACTGATATTGCACCAACTTCAGATAATCAAAGATAGGATGTTTGCGTTGAGGCCTAGTACTGTAGACCTCACTGTTACTTAGCCTCATGAAGTTAAAGGACTGAGGCAGAGAAAAGGTAAATGACTTATCTAAGGCCCGTGGTGTCATGCAGCAGTCTCTGTAGACCTGTACTGTTCTTCCTAGGTCAGCTTTCAAGTGTAACCATGCCTACTTTTCCTGAGAGTTGCAAAGAAATGAGACCAACTCTTTCTGTCTTCCTTTCTCTCTATCTCCCTTGAGCCTATGTGACTAAGGTCCAGCAAAATGACTTGAGTTTGAAATATAAAGTAGCAAATGTAGGATTGTGACTCATTCACGTTTGATGTGAAGCCAGTTATGCAGTTCTATTTAGCATAAGACCCATTATTTGGGCAAGACTGGGACTTCTGGCCCTAGACAACTAGCTATATGACTTAGTTCAGGGCATCTTAAAACTGCATGTGCATAGGTATCAGCTAGTTTTCCTGTTAGGATGCAGATTCTGATTTACTGGGTCTACAAGAGCCTGGGATTCTGTTCCTGTCACACTTCTGGGAAATGAGAAGGACTAGGTTTTCAGATCCAGGCTGGAGGAACAGTGAGTTTATGCAGAGCCAAGCCTGGTTGTCTCAGTTTCTCTTCTCTTGTTGCTGAGACAAAATACCAGACACACAAAATCAAGGAAACGTTGATTTAGCTTATAGTTGCTGGAGATTTCAATGTGGACTCAGCTGGCTCTAAGGCAGAGAGCCGCCATTCATAATGGTGGAATAGCAACGATGCAACGTAGGCAACAAAGAGCATGTCTATGTCTCTGTCTCTCTTACATTACATTTAACGTGTCTGTCTCAGGCCATCTGCCTCATGCCACATCTGTAATCCCAGCAGTCCTAAATCACATAATCCCAGTGGATTACCCATAATCCCAGTGGATCAGAGTTATTCTCAAACTCTAAAAGTCCTGCCCCATGACCACACGATGCTTCGAGGGGACAGCTAGACAGAAACCACAACACTGGTATTCCTAGTGCCATCTTGCCTGGCAAAGGTCTAATTCCTAATCTGTGGCCCAGAGTGAAACATACTCATAGCACATACACTAAAGCACTGGAACCTACATGGGAACAGAAGAAACCTGAAAAACAGAGTAGGCTAGAGAAAATGAAATTTGCTGTGTCTACATGGAGAGCAGGCCTAATTTCCACATGGGAGCTGCAAAACTCACTCCTTAGGATAAAAAAGGTCATGTGGAGTGGCTCTGGAGATATTGCTGTAAAGGTGAATAATGGAATGAATTTCTGTGTCAGTTGAAATGAAATTTCACAGAGAACCTGGGCTACTAGTCCTGAAGACTCTTGAAAGTAGCTCTTCACATTTCTCTAAGTTTCCTCAGGATCCCTCTGTTCTTCAGTTCTATCTGCTGTAGTTTGTGTTGACCTTTTGTGGAGTAGTACAATGAACTTCCACATAGTAAATTCACTTAGCTAATCTTAGAACAGATCAAACAAAAAAGCAAGACTAGACTCCCCAAGGCCTTCCTTGTACCTTCTAATCACCTCCTTCTTGTAGATCGTTGTACTGACTTCCCAAATTAGAGGCCACTTTTTCTAATTCTGAACATTTATGTCAATGAGCTCATATTTTTGTTTTTTATGTCTGACCTCCCAATTTTGCATTCTTATTTATTTTTAATTTTTAAAAGGCACTTATTTATTTATTTGGCTCAAGGTTTTGCTACACACCTCAGACTCTTAATAATCCTATTGTCTCAGCCTTCTCAGCAAAGGATTACAAGTGTGCACCTCCACACCACTTAGATAGCTGTGCCATCTCCCCAGACCCAAATAAAATAGTATATATTTGTTGTGTGCAATATGTTCTGATATATATAAACAGAATTTCTAACTCAATTAACATAGTGATAGATATGTGAGATACTCACTTCTGTTTGTGGTGGTACACTTAAAGTCTACTTTCTATACATTTTCTCATATGTGCTATGGTAGCTGGGCTGTGTTGATGCACACCTGCGATCCCAGCACTTAGGAAGCTGAGGCAGGAGAATCAGTGTGAGTTTAAGACCAGCCTGAGATACAGAAATATGCTTAAGGTGATCCTGACCTGCATAGCAAGACCCTGTCTCAAAAAAAAAAAAAAAAAAATAGCATTGTGTTGAATTCACATCTATTTGTGGTGAGTACACTTAAAATCTTCTTTTTCTCTTTCTTTCTTTCTTTTTTGTGTATTTTAGGGAAGGGTCAATAGAGTGTTCGGGGTCTCACTACTAGATAGGACTCATAGTAATCCACCTGTGTACAGCCTCCCAAGAGCTGGAATTACAACTATGCATCACCACACCCAGTCTCAATTGCCATCTCAGTGCGCTCAGGTGAGGGGCCTGCATGGCAGTTCTGGTGATCAAACCCCTGCCTCTGCACCTGCTTGCAGGTGCTTTCATCCACTGAGCTATTTAGAATCTACTTTCTATAGGTTTTCAAATATGTGCTACATTGTTTTTTTTTACATTGTTGTTAGCACTGTGTTGTACAATAAATCTCCTGCACTTATTGCTCCTCCTTAACTTACATTTTATATCATTCAGCTAACATTTCCTGTATCCGCCAACCCAAAGCTCTTCCTCACCAGTGTTCTACTGTCTGTTACTATGAGTTTGAATGTCTGACTGTTTTCCCTTCATTCTGTTTGTGTGAGCCAACCCCATTGTGTATGCAGCAGTGGCTTTCTCCTCTTCATTGTCACATAGCAGTCCACAGTGGCTGATGGTAGATATTGAAGTTGTTTCACATTCCAGGAGAATGCTGATGCCATGTACATTCATACATGTATTCCTTGGTCAATACATTTTTGCACTTCTGAGTCCTGAGACTTCAGTATGTTCAGCTTTAGCAGGTACAGCCCAATAGTTTTCCAGTGTCATCATTTATACCTTCATTAGGTGTGAATCAGATTTCCATTGTTCTGTGTTACAATGATAAGCCATGTTAATTTTTGTCCTTTTGCTGAACAGAGTCATTTGGTTTGCATGTAGTGCTAATATTATGGCTTTCATTTGCATTTCTCTATCACCATGTGAAGTTTAGTTACTTTGCATGTACGTGTTGGCAATATCTTAACTATGTTCCTATTCAGGACTTTTGCTTATTTTTCAATTGTGTGTGTGTGTGTGTGTGTGTGTGTGTGCGCACGCGCATGCACGCACGCATGCATGTGCGCACGTCTATGTTTTATCCTTTTTAAATTTGTATTTTTATTTTGATATTACATTTTTATAAAATAAGAGTTCTATGGAATGTTTGTCAAACATCACTGAACTTTATAGTTGTTAGGATTAGTTGTCACTGATACTTGAGTTTATCCTTTAAATTTTATTTTTTAGTTTGTGCATTTTGTACAGTGTCTTGCTACACTGCTCAGACTTGGAGTGATCCTCCTGTTTTCATCCTTCCCAGCACTGGGATTCAGGCATGCGCCACCATGCTCAGACTCAGCTGCCAGCTTTGCTCACCAGAGCATTGCCAGTACAGCATGCCATGTCAAGGATCAAACCCCTGTCCCTGCGCTTTCCTGAGCAGGTCTTTAGTCTGCTGAGCTATCTCAGTGGCCCTCCTTAAATGTTTAGAGAAGACATAATCAAGGCTAGCTTATAGAGCTATAAAATACTTTAGCAAGGAAACTTCTTGAAGAGTTTGAACCTGGGAGTGAGTATGACCTAGACAATGATAAAGTTATGAGATCACTTGAAATCCTAAAATCATTTAACCAGTAAATGACTTTGCCTTTTATAGAAATCAATCTGGAAGATAGCAAAACTATAACTGAAAAAAGTCATTTAATTATTCCAATTGCTTTTTCTTAGTGCTGAGTTTAAGCACAAAGTAGGTAATCTCTCTATTATTGAGCTACATTCCCAGCCCTTTTAAATTTACTTTGAGGTATGGAACTTACTAAATTGTTCAGGCTGACCTCTAAGTTGAGGATCTTGCCTCAGTCTCCCTAGTAACTGGAATTATGAACATGCAGTGCCCATTTGGCTTTGAAATTGATTTTAGCACACATTATTTTGAATATTATAGGTTGTTTTCAAAATGACCTGTAAGGTCAGGTGTGGTGACACCTACCTGTCATCCTAGCACTTGGGAGGCTGAGGCAGGAGAATCGTTGTCAGTTTGAGACCAGCCTAGACTACAAAGTGAACTCAAGGCCAGCCTGAAATGCATACGGAGACTCTGTCTCAAGAAGAAACAAAAACAAAAACAAAAAACATGAAAGTGTGTATGGAATTTAGGCAAAGAATGCACAGAGAGCAAACTGGTTAAGCAATGGCTGTGATTCAGCCAAATGGTGGATGCTGACAAAAGCTCTGCAAAACGCTGTACATGGTTTCAAGGTAAATCCCTAAAGGGATTTGATTGACTTTGTCAGATATAAAAGTTACATGTTTTGTTGTATAGGTCTTTCTTTAACTTGGCCTTAACCATCCAGCAGAAAAGTTTAATCACACAGCATACAAAGTAAAGCCATATTAGTATGCTGAGCTATAAAAGGCTCAAGTCAACAGCTTCCAACATTACCACTTCTGCTGGTAACCCACTACTATCATGAAATATTGGACTATGCATACAACTATTTCCTCTTAGTTCAATGGGAAGAAATATCTGCACCAATAGTGTTTAGAAAAATCATCATGTCTGCATGTTGTACTCTGAACAACTACTATGAAGACAACAATAAGCATTGTATTGATTATTGTGACTGTCCTACTGATGGGCTCTGAAACTGTTTCATTGCTATTTCTTTCTTGTTCAAATTAATAAAATTAAAAAAAGAGAATGAGAAGAAACATTATTTATGTGACTTTCCAGTAAAAAGGTAGGGAGGTGGAACTTCTCTTTCTCTTTTTCTCTACTGTCTTCTCTTCTCTTCTCTTCTCTTCTCTTCTCTTCTCTTCTCTTCTCTTCTCTTCTCTTCTCTTCTCTTCTCTTCTCTCTTTTGTTTTCTTTTTTCTCTTTTCTTTTCCTGTTGTTCTCTTTCCTTCCTCCCTTCCTTCCTCCCTCCCTCCCTTCCTTCCTTCTTTTCTTCTTATCTTCCTTCTTTTCTTACTCCCTTCCATCCTTCCTTCTTTCCTTCCTTCCTTTATTCCCAGTAACAGCAGACATCGTAGGGGAGAAGGTACCATTTAATGATGCCTTTAGTCTGTGTAGTTACCTGTGAAGTACTGTCTGATTTTAGTATTTTTGCTTTATTCACAAAATGCCAGATGTTCAGAAAGACAAGAACATGATTCAGGAGTTAAAAACAGCTGTCCACCTTTTCCTTTTCCCCACCCTGCCTTCATTAGTCAGCTTCTCATGGCTGTGACAAGGAACCTGCCAAAAACAATGTCAGAGGAGGAAGGATTTATTCTACCTCACAGTCTCAGAAGTTTTAGGCCTTTTTGAAGCAGTGGGGTTGGATCTGTGGTAAAGCAGAACATCACAGTAGGGAGCAGTGACAGGCCAAGTCCCCTGCTTTCATGGAGATCAGGATGAACAAGAGAGCAGGATGCTGCAGTTCCCACATCCCTTCACGGGCGGTCATTGGTGACCTGCTTCTCACACACCACCACCTCCTAGAGTTCCTTCCAACCCTCAATAACACCATCATGTGTAGACCAAGCCTCAATACCCATGCTTGGGAACTATAATGTTCCCTCCTCTGATAAATGTCAGAGGGATCACAAACTCTGTCTCATCCCCAGAATGATGTAGTGCTGTAATGGTGACATCTGTATACTGCCCTGCCCTTTTCTGCAGCCCTGGACCCTCATGGGGCTTCTATTGGCTAGCAGTCTGAGAGGCCGGTGTCTTGCTCCAGGTCACACTTGTTCTTCCCAGAGCTGGCCCCCTTGGCCCTGTTGCTGGTGGGCACTCTTCAGAGCTCTTCAATGTCCTGCTACAATTCATCAGCTGACCTCTGAGCTTTGCTCTGTTTGCTCCTTTTTCTTGCTGATTGAACAGCCACACAGATAATGCATCATACCATGTCAATGAATAATCTCACTGTTGACACTGTGTTTCTGTGTAGAAAAGAGTCTTTTCCTAGGTAGAAGTTACATAAAGTCTGATGAGAGAAGTAGAGTGTTGGTGGGTATTTTAATTTTCCTTCACTGCTAACCTTAAAAGAAAAGAGCTCATCACACTTCACTGGGAAACAGTGGGTTACAGTCTTTAGTAGATAGTTAAGACTTTCAAGAATTAGACTGGAAACAAAACTCTAGGCATGCTACTTTCAGATAGATGTAGACCTTGGGGTCATACAGCAGCTTCTACAAGAGAATATACTTAGGTGTTCCAGAGCATGGCTGTCAGCCTTGCTGGACTATGGACTCCAAGAAGCTGGCCCTCTTCACTGGGACTATTGTCTCAGCACTGAGTATGTACAAAGCAGAGCATTAGACTGTTTTTCCAACTCAAACTGTTAACTAAAATACTTCTGGAAACCTCTTGAGCCCCCATGATATAATGATTTCTTCATTTGCTAGTTCCCTTAATACCTTTAGTCCTACAGTGGCTTTCATGGCAGTATACAGGGTTATGGGCAACCAGGTATCCATATTTCCTGCACAGATTAGATTTTTCTTTCAAATATTTTTACATACTTTTCCTTGGTAATGTGAGGCATGTGAGAGAAAAATACCTCTGGACACTAAACTTCCCTTGGTACAGGATTCCAGAGCAGGTGTGAAAAGCCCAGGGTTCCTAAGGAGCTGAAGAGAAGGTGTCCCAGTGGTATAAATGCCTGGTGTGGCCGTGTAAGCCAGTTTTCTTATCAGATCTTACTGTCCTATGCACAGGTGTAGGTTGCACACACCAGATTTGCCCCGGGCTGTTCCACATTTCAATTTATTGCTCACCTCCTGCCAGTAATTAATGTGTAAATAGTGCTTGGTACTTTGAATTTTATGGTGCAGTGAATGAACACAAGATATATATTGTGGTAGGAATAGTAAAGGGCTGCCCACATCCGTATGTTTTGAGTGGGTGTAGCAAATGACTAGTTCCTGGATTGTGACTAGGATGTAAGTCCTAGAGCCCTTCCATAGCTCTGCACAGGTACAGTAAGCATTGTTGCCTTATGGACCAGCTGTTTCCTTCCATAAGCTCTGCACAGGTACAGTAAGCACTGTTGCCTTATGGACCTGCTGTTTCCTTACAGGTACAACTCTATGGGGATTTTTTTAGAAATTTTCTAAGAAGCTTTCTAAATGATCCTCTTGGTCTGAGAATAAAGAATTCATTTGAGTCCATTCTTGAGAGTTCATCCATGTGACATTAATTACATTACTGCTAGTGGTGCATATATTTAGTGTTTTGGGAGTTATGCTAAAGACACTGTTTTGAATCTTTTCTTCAATTTTGTTATTGCTGTTATTAGCTTCATTTTACTGAATCAAAAGCCAAAGCACAGAGATCCTGTCCCTTGGCCCTAGGGTCTGCAGGGCATCTGTGTGACTCCTTTCCGTAGCACTGTGCCCTGTAGGTACAGCGAGTGCTAGGAGCATGCGATCAGGAACTAAGCGGAATCTGAGAAATTACACATCAAAACAGGGAGGCCAGACACACATTAATAGGACAGGTAGCAATACAAGCAACTTCTACATTTTAAATAGTCAAGGGGTGGGAAAATTAATTTGAGGTGGATTTCAAGGAGAAACAGGTTGTAGCCCTTACCCCATTCTTTGGTGGGTACCTTGTCTCAGTGGGAAGAGACTCCAAAGAAACTCAAGAAAGCATTCCTATAAAGGCCAAGAGTTCCACTTTTAATCCTCCCAGGGCATTTATCTGTGTCTTTTTCAGGTTACCTTTTTGATTTTCTTTGTCTGAAACTTGTTTGTTGTTGTTCATTCAGCAGAACACCTCATGTAAGTGATTAACTTCCATAGTGAGAAAAATAAGACAACTTCTTTGTAGTGCCTTCTGTAAAAAGTCTGTTCAGAAAAATAAATGCATAAAATATCAGATAACCATTTTACTAAGTGCCCCATGAGGACACGAGACTGAGGGGAACTGGCCTGCTAAGGAAGCAGTGTGACTGGGAGTGGAAAGGTGAGTAGGGAGGGAATCGCACTGAGGAGGTGGCAGAATAGGGGAAGATGGTGGAAGGAACATGGAGGTGAATAAAGGAAGAAGAAGGGCCAGTGGCCATTGTTTCAGGGTGAAATAGATGAATCTTTTTTCAAAAGTCACAAAGATTTCTAATATGGATTTGCATTGATTAAGTGGGAAAGATTCACTTTAGTGCAGTAAGAAATAAAGCAGTGTAAGAGGCCCAGGAGAAAATGGGGTTGGAGCAGGGCTATGGCTGATATCCAGATGCCTCACAAAGCCTCCTGTGCCCCCAGGTGGTTTGGGTAGTGACTGGACCATGGGGTGTGATGCTCAGTAGATGAGTCCACTGAGGAGCTTATTGCTGAAGGTGATGTTGGGTAGTGAAGCCTGCTGAGCAGAGGTGGGCCACAGAGGTGGGCCATGGAGGTGGACCACTGGGGACGTGGCCTTCCCTCCACTCTTGATCTTTTACTACTTCATGCTGCCACCGCTGAGCCTCCTCCTCTGCCTTGCCCTTCTGCCTTGGAGTCACTCAACTATGGACTGAAATCTCTGGAAACTGTGAGCCAAAGTAAACCCTCATTCCTTTAGATGTGGGGTCAAGTATTATATTTTGGGGATGAGAAACTAAGGAAACTACTATAGAAGCTTCTCTGGTCATTTAGGAAGAAATGATAACCTGACCTTAATGGTGACAATGGAGAGAGCTGAGTTGCTTGTTGGAGGTATACAAAGAGGTGATATGACTGGGTGTGGGATGGGCTGGAAGTATGGGAGGACAAGGAGAGTGGTATCAGATGGAGCTCCTTGATTTCTAGCTTTTGTGATTGCTGGATGGCAGTGCCATTCTCTGGACATAGTTACGTCTCTGAGCATGCTATACACAGTTTGATCTCAGGATCTTTTGATAATTTAAATGTAAATCCTCCAGATGTCAAGCCCTCTACTTAGTTAACACTTTCAACATGTATTTTATTTGAATGTGTTTGGCTTTTATTAAAGGTGTTCTATAGAAAGGAGCTTCTATAGGATGATGTCATAAGCGCTTGGTGAGACACAGTGGCTGGTGTTAACCACAATGGTTGGAGAAGAGAAATGTACCTAGTTGGAGTGACCCCAGAGACATTTGACATTTAGCCATGTAGAGACACGCTTTCCATTTCAAGAAGTGTTCCCACATTGTTGCACCTTTCATTTCTTAGGGATGTATACGTTTCCATTTCATGCTAGATTCAACCATTTTGCTACTCATTTTCTCCATCTGTAAAATGAGCCTAATACTGTTAGCCTTATGGAGGCTCTTGGGTTACATTTGATTGGTTTCAGCACCCAGGCTGGGGTTCTGTTGAAGACAAGTGATTTTTACTCTTGATCTTCAGGGTGGAGAGTTGTACAATGATGGAACCTTTGAATAGCCTTCCTGAGGTTAGGAAGAAGATGATACCATTGTGGGCTCTGTCACCCAGAAGTGGGCTCCCACAGGGCTGTCACTCTGAGGAAGAGCTGGGGACCTTGTTCCAAATGATGTACCTGTGTTTGGTCTTCTTGCCTCTTGTTTCACTTTATTGCTTCATCAGGCTTATACTTTAGTTTCTTTCCCTCCCGTCTTTGTTATATCTCCATCACTGCACATATTCTGAAAAGCAATGCTGTCCTTGCTGCGCCACACTTTTCTTTCAGCTCAGTGATGCCATTGTCCATTTTATGTTTTGGTGGGAAGCAGTTCATTTCCTAGGTTGTTTCTTAGTGCCCAAGGTGACCTTGGGGTATTTCTTCTCTCCTGTGCTGGTCTCTTGTCCTAGCATGCCGCTGACACGTACGCTGCCCTGTTGAAATAACAAGAAATGATGGGAAATAACAATACAACTATCTTTGATTGTCCTAGTTACTGAAATATGCAGAATGAAATGAAAAATTTCTTGGAAAGTACATATAAAAACCTTTCAAAAATTAGTTATTTTTATTTCATAAATTGATATTTTCAGGAAAATAGTTTACTCTTCGGCTAAGAAGATGAAAGCGAGTTTATTCACTTTTACCTTTATTTTCTTTGCTTTTAAAAAGTTTTCAGTTTTCAGTTGAGGTGAGGAATTTGTCCTTTATAGAAAGGTCCTATTTTGTACATTTTAGCCCAGGCGAATGTCTTACATTTTAACGATTTCCTTTTGCCTTTCCTTCCTGCCACTCTTTCATCACCTGAACCTCTGGAGGAGGAAACTGCAGGGGGCTGCACACTTTTACCATGAATCAGTCCTGAGCTTAGAACTCTGAATTGCAATCTTTTGAGTCATAAGCTCATTGCAATTTTCTAGAACTTTAGAATACTAGTAGGACTCTTCATTTTAAAATCTAACTTTCAGCTTAAGGTCGTTTTCTCAGGGACATGCTTTCTTGTTTTATAGTAACTAAAACTTTAATTGATTTAGTACAGTGGGAGAAAGAGGCAATGGCTTTGTCTTGTTCTAAAATTAATGGAAAGATTTATGGTTCTATAAATAACATTTATTGAACTTGGCAGTATTATTTGTATGCATGAGTACATAATTTTGAAGTGTTCCCATATTTTATGTCTGATCTGACCAAATATCCAACAGGAGATTGAATTTTTGTTAAAACACACTGTGCTACCTGTATCATCTTGGTCGTTATGAAAGTTGAGTCCTTGGACTTGTGATTTTTCACTCTGACCTTGTGTAGCAAATCTGGATATATTAAATTAATTGTCATATAAACTACTAGGAAATCCTTATAACTCTTAATGCAAGTTCCTTTAATTACATGTAAAGAGGGGCCTGGAGGGATGGCTCAGTGGTCTAAAGCTCCTGCTTGGGAAAGCTTGGGCGGCTTCAGGGACTGCGGTTCGATCCCCGGCACCACATGCTGCGCCAGCCCTGCCTTCGGGGCGGGCTGAGCCGGCCAAATAAATAAATAAACAAACAAACAAAAGTTCTGAAACAAGAAAAAAATAAATAAATAAATGCTTTAAAAAAAATTACATGTAAAGAGCAGGTTATGTAGCAATAAGACTTCCTTTTAAAGAGGAGCTGGGAGTCCATGAGTCAGATGCAGTCAGATTATAGAAATTTTAGAAAACATGAAAATTACAACTTGAAATACCCAGCATGACATATTCAAAGCCTGTCAGTCGCCATCATGCTGTGGTGCTTAGGCAGATATTGGTACTGTAGGTACTGTGGTCTAAGATCTACTTCATCTCCTTTCAAAACTGTCTGCTTAAAATCAGTGCACATGTCCCCTTGTCCAGCACAGCATACATTTTGTTTTCTATGCTGCCTCTCATGAGTAAGGAGCCTTGAAAGAATAATGTTCTATTCTCAAGCTTGTGGGCTCTAAATTAATTTGACAATGTTGCCTCCAACTCAAAAGGGCAAGAAAATAGCTCTTAGAGTCCAGGTGAGGAGTTGGCCCACCTCTCCCAGGGAGTGTATGAGCCTCTTGGCTCCCTCTGCCCATGCAGCTGCCTTGCACCTTTCTTTTACCTTTCCAATAGAACAAGATATTGTGCTAGGTGCTGGGATCAGACAGGCCTACAAGACCAGACTTTAGGGTCTGAGGCTGTTCACCTTTGCTTTTCCAACCTATTGGTCTGCTTTATCTCTTTTTCCCAACTTCACCTTCTCATTGCCCATTGATAATATTCTGAAGCTCTTGAGGTAATCCCATTCATCCACCATCTATTTCTGCTTCATTCAGCAGACCTAGTCAGGAAACGTCACCTCCCTGAAGTCTTTTTATTTTTTATTTTGTTCTCTCTCTCCTTCCTTCCTTCCTTCCTTCCTTCCTTCCTTCCTTCCTTCCTCTTTCTTTCTTTCTTTCTTTCTTTCTTTCTTTCTTTCTTTCTTTCTTTCTTTCTTTCTTTCTTTCACAGAACCAGGATTGAACTCAGGTCCTTGCATGTGCCACGCAAGCACTTAGTCCACTGAGCTATCTCCCCAGCCCCTCTGAAATCTTTTTAAACTATGATCATGTGCTTAAAACAGAGTTGATCTCTTCTCTCCTGTGCCATGTACAGTTTATCTTCAAGTATGATTATTTGTGTTCAAATTTAGTCTGAAAGGCTGATGAATGAGAATGTGGTTTGTGTGTTTTATATTCTCAGCAGGAGACTAGTATACCCTGAGTACCCTAAACAGAATGTATACTTGGTGGATAAGGCATACTCAGACAGGAAAACCTCAGATCTAGCTGGATACATGAGAAAGGTTCTAAGTGGGCGAGAGGAATATTTCTGATGCATGGTTATATGAGCCATGCCATTTTTTCTTTCAGAATAAACTAACTGGTTAGAAGAAATGAGACTGTATGTTTTTCTTTGTTTTTAAAGATTCTGGAGTTTGAATTGAATGATCCAGGTCTTAATGCATAAAATAAAATAGAATGATAATCTTATGATGTAGGTTCAATTATTAATGTAAAGATTAACTGATATTTTCTTTCTTTCTTTGTTTCTTCTTTCTTTCTGTCTTTCTTTCTTCCTATGAGCAGAACCTACTTATTGAGGGAAAGAAAGCTCCTGTCTGAGAGAGGAACAGGAGGGGGGTCCCAAGCAGGTTGTCCCTGGAAAGCTGTCTCTTCTAGGGACTTTTATTGAGGAAAACCACGTGGTGATGTGGGTCTAAGGTTGTGGAGAAGACATGGGAAGGCTTAGGTGGGTATGAGGTGGGACAAAACTGTGGTCAACCAATGAGATTACAAGCACCATTGCTCAGGTAAAATAGATTAAAATTGAGATCCAATGGGAAGGCAAGTCAAGTAGCAAGCAGGCAAGAATAAGACCTATTGGACTTGGACTCTTGACTCTTTCCAGTCTCTTTCAAGGTGATTGATACTTATTTAGCATATAATCCCTGATATCCACCCTTAAGGAAGTATATGGTTCCTTTTGTTTACTCTTGTCTTGAGATCTGGCCCATGGCAGAGGAGTGTCCGTCTCTAGTTGTAAAGTCACCTTGTCTTCCATGTTGTCCCTGAGGGTCTGGTCCTGCCTAAAGGCCTATAATATTTCTATCTAATTCAGCTACCTACAACCTTCCCCTCTCTGAAGAAGTAACCGAAACTTCCCTGACAGAATTATGGGCAATGACTTCTCTGGCTTCTTTAAGCTATGATATGTGAGATACTGAGGTCCCCTAGAACCTATCCTTATCAACTTTGTGGAAGCCATTACTATTTACTTGGTGAAAATCATTTTGATTGTATTCATAAGTATTCTTCTGATGTTATTTGGCCCATGTATGTTTAATAGTTCCTTTGGCTTTGTCTTCTTCAGATTCAAAGTGATTCTACCCACTCAAGATAAAAATACCTGGTATCTATTGAGGGCTTTTAAATAGGACCTCTGGAGAGTATCTCAGACACTTGGTTCATAAGTGAAATTTCCAAAGTGCTCAGCTCCCTGCTTTGCTTGTGGTGAGGGCTCACTTGGTAAATGTTAGCTATGGATGATATTGGCCTTCAGTTTGGAAGAGAGTCAGGTTGTGTCTGAAGTAAATGCTCTGTAGTAGAACTCTCCCATATCCTGAAATAAGAAATTTTAATTTATAGGTAGTCCCAACATGGGTATCCAGGGGTTATAATTCATTGGAAAGGGAATTTTGCATTCCTTTTCTGTTCTTACAGTAGTTATTTTCAGTCAGGAAAACACCTATCAATTTCTCTTGAAAACCTTGCTCCTGATATTACTTGGTTCTAAAGGAAATTTTTTCACATGAGGTATTATGTGAGAGTCTTTCGTGCTATTTAAAAAAATGTGTTCATATATCAATATATTGCCAGCTCTGTTTTGATGTGAAAAA
This sequence comes from Myocastor coypus, assembly GCA_004027025.1. Taxonomy (NCBI): domain Eukaryota; kingdom Metazoa; phylum Chordata; class Mammalia; order Rodentia; family Myocastoridae; genus Myocastor; species Myocastor coypus. The sequence goes on from PVJA010011885.1 coordinate 45,899, forward strand.
AAAAATCAGGTTTGTCTGGGATAGATTGGTTTTGGCTTAAAAATGCTATGTTTGTATGGATACATTTCTTTCCTTATAATTGGAGAGCCATTTAGACATCAGTGCTATGAGTAGTTCCAGTGCATACATATTTATGTAGGTGTGCTTGCATACACAGTCAATAATCCATTCATTTTCTGCTCTGTATCACTGCTTTTCTCACCCAGTGCTTCAGTGTTCAGCAGTGATCAAAGAGTCTACTGCAAGTGTCAGTGATCGTGACGTCTATGTGCCTATGAAATCCAGACTCACGGAGTACTTTATAACTTGTCTATTGAAGCTTGGATGTGTAACTAGTTATTATTATTACTATTTTCCTAAATGAAAGTCAGTTCTATATAGTGACTTCTGAGCAGAGCAGAGCAGAGCAGAGCAGAGCAGAGCAGTGGGAAAGAGCTATATTTTCAGGAGTCATGAATCTACAACTTTTGCTAATTCCTAAATCAAAAGGCTTTGGTTACTCATATGGTGCCAACATCTGTCTTGAATGAATTATTATTCTGTGGGTTTTTCTGTAAGTCTTGTAAAAGCTTTATTACAGTGCTAAATACAGAGCCCTGACCTAGACCGTATAATGGAGAATATAAACTATATGATCTTGTTACCTTTATAATATGTCAAAAATTCTGAATCCCAAAATATATCTGGCCTTAATGAATTTGGAAAAAGTGATATGGCACCATGACATCTTTAATAGAGCTTCTTAGCCTTTTGCATTTGAAAACCTTCCCTGGAGATCCACTTCTATCCCCTATTTTCAGTGCTATTCTAATGAAGATCTCCCTTGCCTGTCACTATATTTACTTTTTTTCCCTCCCTGGGAATCGAACTAAGGACCATGTACTTGCCAGGCAGATATGGCGCCTGCTGAGCAATGTCCCTAGCTTCCCTTGCCTTGCCTATCCCTGGAACATTCACTGAGCTGCCCTAGATTTGTACTTACAATATGGAAGGGACTACTAATGAAAATTAAGAATTGTTTCTCTTTGCCCTATAGAAGCTCAGAGTTTCATGATAATATGAAAGGTACTTAAATAGCAGCTTGCTGAGGCCTACACTGTAAGACAGTCACAGCCGGAAACTCCATAAAAAATACAGGGCAAAAACGTAAGGAAGACAGTGTGATCAGGGAGCAGCTGTGTATGTGTTAAGATCTTTGAAAAATAAAGGTAGAGATTACGTTGCAGTAGAGACAGGATTTGTAGTTCCTTATCAACCAAAATAAGCAATTAAATATCAATCCTTTAGTAATGAGGCATCTTTAAACTTGGGAATTGAATGCTTGGGTGTACATTCCAGAAAGAGTACTCTGACTTAAACCTAATGGAACCCACAATAAATCACTGCAACATTCTGGACAACAAGGCTTATCACTAACATCCAAAACGGTACCTGATAGTAGGTTTGGATTTTGCAAGTTGATTAAAATCTTCATGATTGCTGTTGGAATTTGGATCTGGAATGCCACTCCCCTCTAAAGCCTCATGGACTTTAAAGTGAGGCTTGGTTTTAGGAGGAGGCAGCTAGTTAATGGCGGACCACTGAGGGGCATAATGTGGAAGGATGTGTTTCCCTCCCTGGCTCCTTCCTCCTTTCTGTACTTCCTGGCTGTCCTATTTTGAGCATCTTGCTCTAGCAGCAGCCGTTCTGTGCATCATGCTGTCTTGCAGCCAGCTGATTTCAGATTGTGAGAGTGAGTCCAAGTAAATATTTTGGGTGTAGGGTATTTTGTTCCACGGAGGAGCAAAGTCACTAAAGCTATAGTCCTGGGGATGGGGAGGCCATAAATAAAGAACCGTTCAGAAATGTCGTTTATCCAAGACTGTGTAGAGGCACTGGCTGGAAGTCTTCTTATTTTGCATTGAGTACTACTTGGACATGATGTGAAAGCATTTTAATAAGTTGCTCAGTTACTGAGAATAATTAAAGATAGTCCATCACTTGCATTCCTGTGGTATGTGTATCTATTGATTAAACTGACAACTCTTTAAGGACTAGAAGTCTTACATTTGACACAAAGATTCACAGTAGCACCACAAAAACTTGCTAAACTGTTTCTTCTTTAGAGCCAGGTGAGGCTGGGAAGAAACAGCATTTATGGAAACAGAGGACACATTATTTTCAGTACTGTTTATGTTATGTGCACTCATTACTAAGTTTTGGTGTTTAAAACAGTGCTGTAGGTGCTGTGGGGAACACAACATGTAAACCAATTAGAAAAATAACCTTGTCATGGATCAAGTCTGTCTGTCCTATTCAGATTTCATATAAAACCTTGCATGCCTTTTGCACCAAATTTCTATTTAATGAATGCTGGCTGTTGAATCAGAAGGCCTCCTGCAAAGGCTGATTAGAACTATTATACTCATGTATTTACTCTGTATTAATTTATTCAGTGTTGAAATATAATATGGTAACTTTCCAAATAGGTATATAGAACAAACAAACTGAAAATCAAAAAGTCATAGTTTATTATAGAAGAGAATTTAGCTTCCATTCATAAATAAAAATCATGTGTAAATCACATTTGAAATTAACTGAAAGTTTTTGTGTCAGTCATTTCCCTATGGACGAGTTAGTGTGGAAATTAATGATGCAATCATTTTCTTACATACCTGGCATAGAATTTAGGCAGCAGTTTTCCTAGACTAAGACTTAAAGTCAAGTTCTAAGTTACTTTGAGCCTTAGATTTCATGCCTGTTTTAGGTCAAATATTGAATTCACTCATGTATGATTGCCCTTTTTCACCTTTATATCAGGAAGCTTTTGGGTCCCAGAAGGAACTTCAGAGCTTATTCAGATCCAGGAGCTAGGCTGCTGGAAAGTGGATTAGGAAGAGAGAGCATAGATTCAAGTCCATCCTTAAACTAACTTTATGTTTGGATAAATCTGTGTCTTAGTGACTTTTCTTGTTGCAGAGGTGACATATCCAACCCCAAACTGAAAAGGAGAAAAGGTTTATCGAGCTCACAGTTTGTACAGCTTTCAGTCCATCCACAATGGCTGCATATTAAGGTGGTATGGCTGACAGAAGGGGCCATTCACACAGAAAACAGCAGAAACAATAAGCAAGGGACCATAACTGTCTCTCTGCCACGTTTATCTATTCAAGTCTACTCCGGGTGGGTAGTACTCACACCATAAATCCTATTGCCCATAAGCATAGCATTGCTCTATGAATCTACTCAAGCATCACACATTCTAGATCTGCCTATCTCTGAAAAGGGCTCACCTATGACCACATGAGGTTTTTTGGGTTATATAAGCATAAGGCATATATTCTGCACTTATGTCCCCAAGAACTGATCCATACACCTTTATGCAAAAGGCATTCAGTCCATGTATAAGAATTTCCAAAGTCTGACGGTTTTAGCATTGCTGAAATGTCCAAGTCCAAACTCTCTGAGATTTAAAGCAAACTTTTAGCTTTAAGACCCAGTACAAATGAAGAAAAGTTAAACACTTCAAACATTCAGAAGCAAAAAACAGCAATTTCCATTCCAAATGTTATGAACAGAGGGATATCAAGTAATGAGCAATGCAAGTCCAAAATCAGCAGGGCAAACCTTAAGACCCACAGTTCTATTTCAAGCACCTGAGACAGTCTGTGGCAAGTCATGCATTCTGAAGATGTTGAGTGACTCTACCATATGAAACTTCTGATGGTTCCAGCTCCTGTGGCTTCTCTCTTTGACTAGTTTTTCTCACTTCTTGAAACTTTCTATAGATAATCCATGTTTCTGTCTTCTCCAACCTTCTGGAATCTCCAATGCACATTTAGCTTCCCATTAATAGCTTCGCACACTGCCCTCTTAGAGGGATACTACCTGGCTTTCCAAGCCTTCTTCTGAACTCTGGATGAAAATTTTCCTGACCCTACAACTCTTCTCATTTTCCATGTACCTAAAACCAGCATCATGTGCATGATGCCAAAGTCTGTTGTCAGCTGCAACAGTAGCCAAGCTTTCTTCTCTCTTGGTTGTAGTCGTCCAGTGCCTAAGAATTGAATCTTGAACAACTTCGGTAGCCCACTGTGTTCTGGAACATGATTCCCTGGGGCTGTCTTCTCAAAACTCTTTTGTAATTTTTAAAATGCAAAAGTTGGAGTCCTATTGTTTCTTATGATGCCTTCAGGCCATATTTTCTATCCTCCTGTTTCTTCTCAGCAATCAAGATCTTAGTTGCTCTATTTTTCAGCCTACTGCTTGACTAGAGCTTCCTCTTTGTCTAAACACAAGCCATTTTAAGTTATTCTGTTGAACTTTCGGCTGTTGATTCTAAACATAGATCCGGTTAAACGTCCCTAACAGTAACCAGATCACTGCCCAAGCATTGGACCGTCTTGAAATTTCTTCTTCAAGATAAATAGTCCACAACCATTAATCTTAGTCTCAGGTAAAGTCTTTGAATACAAGGCAAAATTTAGACAATCTTTCTACCGCATCAGGACACATTTTCTGGAATCCAACAGCCAATGCAGACTTTTTTTCTACCAGAAGTTTTCTGAGCCTGCTCTCCAGAATTCTAACCAGAATCTCTGATAAAGTACAACCTAAGTTTCCAAACTTCCCAAAACATATCCCAAACACTCCTGATCAACATGGCTAGTCACAACGATTTTACCTTTGGTTCCAAAGTATGCCTTAGTTACTGTTCTTATTCCTGAGTCAAAATATCCATCACCCACAGTGAAAGGGAAAAAGGCTTATTGAGCCCCCCAATTTGCAGACGCTTCAGTCAATCATGGAGGGCTTCAAGACATGGTGATATGAAAGGCAAGCATCATAGGGAAAAATCCACTTATGATGGCATAAGATAGCAAAACAAACAAGCAAGGGACCATAGCCACGTCCCTCTGTCCTGCTATGCTTCCCAGGCTATGCGGAGTGGATAGCATTCACATCTCTAATCCTAGAGCCCTTTAGCCTAGCACTGTGCAATGAATAAATGCCAGCATCATATTTCTGCAAAAGCCCCACCCCTGACCTCATGAGGCTTTGAGGGAACATCTAAATATCAGCCATAAGAACCTGTGCACCCTCACTTTCATACCTGTGTAATGAGATTCCTGATGTTTTTCACAAATTCTAAGTTGTACATGTTTGCTTATTTTACAGAAAGACAATATAATGCTGAAGTAACAAGTTGTCTCCCCTCATTCTTTCTCTTTTTGCTATAAAACTCCCGACGAATACTAGCTTTGGGTAGGAGAAGGGTGGGAAGGTCTGAATTTTATTTTGGATAAATTGAAGTTGAGATGAGTTTGAAGCATCCAAGTGCAGATGCTGAGGAGGAAGTTAGATTTGTGAGTCAGAGATGAAAATGCAGCACTTTGAGGTGGCACATGGAGTTTTAGTACTGGGTGAAGTCACCTAGGAAACAAGGAGGATGGCAACTCTAGGCTGAAAAGCCACCTTGCGCTAGAAAACTTGTTTTGTCTGGCTCATGCTGTATTTTTTAAATATTTGAATGAGTTGGTATAGCACATGTTTATGGCTTTTTGGCTGCCCTAAAATGGGTATTTTTTCTCTTTTAAAGGAAGCACCCTAACTTCCTTTTGAGAAATTTACTCTCTTCATACCTCAACGCTTATGCTCCTGACATAGGCTGTGTTAGGCTCCAAGGAAGTAGGGGATCCAAGGTTGTCCAGTCAGCCCCCTGCTTATAACCCACCTTGGCCCAATCAAAGAGGGAAGAGGGAGCATAAGGAAGAGAGAAATTTTTGTTTTCTGCTTGATGCTGACAGGATGTAAGTTCAAGATCCAGGAACCACCTTGTCACCACAGTGCACAGAGCTTACCTGAGAATGGGGACAATGGGTAAATGGAATCCAAGTACACCCATGATCCTGATCTACTGATTAAGCCCAGCCTTGAAGTGTGTATGTCTGGACCATTCATTGAATGAGTCAGTGCATCTTCTTTTCTGTATAAGCCTATTCAGACTAGTTCTGTGACTCAGAAAGTCTTCATGCAATTGGTGAGATAGAGAAATGATCAGTTTTCATATAAAAATGAGGATATTTGTCTGGAGTAGTAGGCATGTTGTCTCTATTTTATCCTGTCACACTTTGTTGTTATAATATCCCAATGACCAGGATTTGTTCCTAGTTATTCTACTCAAGCTGCAATTTGGGCAGTTGACAGGAAAATGAAAGTCAACCTTGCCTTTCTTAACTGGTTTACTTGCTTGTCCCTGTAGGTAGATTGGCTTTTGCTCTCTTGCTAGTGCAAAAAGAGAAGGGATCCAGGATTCGGGGTTTGATGGAATTGAACCCCAAAGAGTAGGTTGAGGAGAGTAAGTCTGTAGTAAGAAGGGAACCATGGTGGGAGGCATAAATGCTGTGAAAATTAAGGTGAAGGGTGTTTTAGGGGAGGAATTGGTCAACAGATTCTATAGGGTCAAGGTGTCAAATAACATTAAGAATGGGGGAAAGTTTGCTTTTAGCACCCAAAGAGAACTATTTTTATTTTTTAATTTTTTAATTTTTATTACTTTTAAAAGAAATAACAACGTAACAGTTTCAAAACACATTAGTAGTACGTTCCCAATAATTGATACAATGCATATTGTTGTTCTGTTAGTAGTTATTTAGAACACAGGATGCAGACATGATAATTTTTCTAATCATTATTAATACAAAAATTTCTTCTCATTGAACTAAGACAAAGTAGTTTTATACATAGTCCACTATTCCATAATCATACCAGGTTATTGGCAGAACTGGCAATGTTGAGGACTTCATATGCATCTTGAAGATGTACTCATAAGTGAAATAAACCAAAACTACATGTGTAAATATCATATAATCTCCCTAGTGTAAGAACTAAAAAGAAGAAATAAAAATGGAAAAGCATAACACAGCAGAATGGAAATTAAGAACTTAGAGAACTATTTTTATATTTCTTTTGTTATTATTATGATGGCTGGGTCAGCCTGCCCTAGGGGTGGGGTTCGTGCAGCATCTTCTGCTACAGATTGAGCCATGGTCCCTGTAGTTGCCTAAGCCTGCCTAAGCAAACCCTTTAGACCACTGAGCCAGCTTGCCAGCCATATATTTCTTATGAAGGGGAAAAAAATACAGAGCAGTCGTTACGGACATGTGAATGTGAGTTGAGATATTTTGAAACAGGACCTGAGTACACTGAAGGGGTATTTGGAAGGAAAGGAGAGGTTTATTTGAAAGGACAGAAAAGGAACAGTTGGTCAAGTTATTGAAAAAGATAGGATGGGTCCCAAAATTCAAAGACCCAATTCAGAAATGGGCATCTGAGATGAACACTCACTTCTCAGAGAAAGAAATACAGCAAGCCTAAAAATACATGAAGAAATGCTCCCCATCGCTAGCTATTCGTGAAATGCAAATCAAAACAACACTTAGATACCACTTCACCCCAGTAAGGATGGCTATCATAAAGAAATCAACCAGCAACAAATGCTGGAGAGGCTGTGGGGAAAAAGGAACCCTTCTCCACTGCTGGTGGGAATGCAGATTGGTGCAACCATTATGGAAGG